>CM021100.1:916457912-916562168 GCA_007115665.2 Sequoiadendron giganteum
ATAGGGAAGAAGAGGTAGGGAGGGAGGGAGAGAGAGGTGAGATAGAGAGAGAGGAGGGAGGGAGGGATATTTAGGGAGAGTGAGGTGAGATAGAGAAAAATAAATTAAAAAGGGAAGGGGGAGAGAGATGTGATAGAGAGAAGTAGAGACATAAGGAGGAAGGTAGATAGATTGAGAGAGGGAAAGAGAGGGAAAAAGAAAGAGGTATATAGGGGTAGGTTAGATAGAGAGATATAGAGTGAAGTTTCATGGAAGAGAGAGAGGATGGAGGGATAGGTAAAGATGGATAGTTGAGATAGATATAATAAGAGAGATAGATATATGTAGAGAGAGGGTGATGAGAGATAGAAAGAGATAGAGGGAGAGAGAAGATATAGAAAAAGGGAGAGGAGAAGATAGTGAGAATATAGGGGTAGGAGAGAGATAGAGAGGTGATAGAGAGAGAAGTAGAGAGGGAAAGAAGGTGGGGATATTGAGAGAAAGGAGGCAAGGATGGAGAGAGAAATAGGTATAGAGGGATAGCTAGGTAGAGAGAAGTAGATATGAAAGGAGAGATAGAGTGAGAGGTAGGGATGGAGAGAGAGGTGGGACAAAATTGAGAAAGGTCTAGGTAGACAGAGGGAGGAGGAGATGAAGAGAAGTATAGATGGAAGGAGAGAGGTAGGAAGAGGTTTGGAGGGAGAGAGAGAGGTGAGATAGATAAGAGAGAGGAGGGATGGATAGGTAGGGAGAGAGAGGTGAGATAGAGAGAAAGAGAGTAGAGAGGGAAGGGGAGAGAGAGAAGTGAGATAGGTGATAGAGATATGTGATCGAGAGATAATTATAGAGGTAAGGAGGAAGGTGGATAATTTGAGAGGGAAGTAGGGGGAGAGAGAAAAATGTATAGAGGGATAGGTTAGATAGGGAGAAGTAGAGATAAAAGGTGGGTGAAAGGAAGTGAGAGAGGGAGAGAGAGGGGGGGCAAAGAGAGGTGAGATAGAGAGAAGTAGAAACTTGGGAAGGAGAGAGAGGGGGAGATAGAGAAAATTAGAGAGGGAGGGAGGGAAGGAGAGAGAGGTGAGATAGAGAGAACTAGAGATGGAAGGGATAAGAGAGAATGGAGAGATAGAGAGTAGAGATGGAAGGAGAGATATAGGGAAGCAGAGAGAGACAAAAAGAGGGGAGAGAGAGGGAGAGAGGGATATGTAGGTATAGAGTGTAGTGAGATATATATAGAGATAAAAGGAGAGGGAGGGGAGATAGAGAAATGTAGAGAGGGAAGGGGGGAGTGAGGGAGTGAGGGAGATAGATATTAGAGAGTGAAGGAGAGAGATGAACATGTAGAGACGTAGCTCTTGAGATCAAGGGAGAGAGTCTCAAATAAAGGGATGGAGATAGTGAGAGAGAGAGGTCTAGAGAATAAGAGATGAAAATGAGTGAGGTAGAGAGAGAAAGATGACATTCGACCTCCTAATTACTGAAATTTGACCTCCTGATTACTAAAATTTAACATGTTGATTACTAAAATTTGACTGTTTAAATTTTTTCTAAATCTTCCAAAAACTAGAATTTGCATTATAACTCCTACAAATCTAAAACCACTCTGAAACATCCTGAAACTATATAAATGAAATATAACCTAAAGTATAAGAACTTATATTTAAATTTTTATTTCATGTATATAGTTTCCCTGGCAGAGAAAGAGAAAATCAAAGAGTTTAGAAAAATGCATTCCAAAAGTCATGAATGACATTTGGTGAGCGCCAAATTTTGTAAGCACCAAATAGGTTGCATTGGGAAATACCAACCCAATGGGTTGGATTTTTCATTGGGCATTTGACCCAAAAGTTTGGACAACCATTTCATACAAAAGACATGATTTTTTCAAAGGGTGCCTTGAAATTTCCTCATATTTCCATTCGTGCTCTTCATCTCATTTGCACGTCTTTCAATGCAAGTTTATAAAAAAACTATGATAGCATTAACCTCTCTCTTGGCTATATAAATATATAATTCATTTTTCATTTTGATTTAGTTAAAGTTTTGATCCATAGCTTCTATTGTAAATGCCTCTGTTTTTGGTCATAAACCAACATGTGCTAGTTTTAGGATAGATTTTTATAAGTTCATTGAAATGAAAAAAAAATTACATTTTTTGAAACTAGACTCCATTTTACACATGACGAATTATTTTTTCAATTTTTTACTAGTTTTCAAAAAAATTAGGGGGAGCACACTCAAATTTCATCTTTTCATGATGTGTCCACTTTGAAAATTCATAGAATATTATATATTCATAAAAAAAAATATTCAAGGGAATGAGGATAAACTGCATGGTTTTAGCTAATTTCTCACCATTCGAATTTTTGAAATTCTAAGAAAATGTTAATCAAAAAGGGGGGAGCCCTCATGCACTATGTTGTTTTTTTTTTATAAAAATAGGACATGTTTTGGGCCCCCAATTTTTGAGACCCTTAATCTTCATTAATTTAAAAAAGAAATAGTAGCTTGGAAACTAGATTCAGGGCATTTGAACTTTTGTTTTTGCTACATCTTGAGATTTTGAGCATAATTATCTTCATTTTCTTGTGCAAATCAGATTTTATTGATTTCAAAAAGAAAGTGGCATCTTAAGAGCCAAAATTGTGTCATAGATACACGCACTTACCCTCAAATGAGACAACATCAATTGAGATAACATTCATATTGATAACAAGTACGATCATACTTAATTCATTTCTCTAATTCATATTACATTAATATTTATCCTATGCAGTAATAGTAAATAGTGTGTCTACATTTGGGGTGTAACACTAACACCCATGTCCAGTCTATTATGGTCCCGATTCAAATATGTTGGTGTTGATACTTTAACTTTTAGAAATTCTAATTCAATTGTTGGCTATAAAAAATTAATTTACGAAAAATTACAGAATTACATATAAAGACAAGTATTTTTCATCATTTGAAACACCTAAGCAATCATAACAAGAGCTAAAATTTTGAAGTGATAATTGAGCATCCAAAAAAGATACTAAAGACAAAAATTAGTAGGATTATTGCAACATTATTTTAGTGAAGAATCATGTTAGCAATGCATCAAATTTTTATGTGAGTTTCATCATGTTTCTTGTCTATTTTTTGTGAGTACTAACACTTGTAAGACTTCAAATCAAGTTTCTAATTATCTTTGAAGGTGATGATTACAATGAATTCAATCCATTAAGGAATGTAGATCTGAGTGGTAAGTTGTAGCAAATGTTAGTTTGTCACTTGTTTATCATTTAGCCTCTGCCTAACTGAGGGTAAGTTCTCTCTTACATCATCATATCTTTTCTGGAGGTAGAAATACCAAAATGGGATTTGACTAAGGCAAGCTCCTATATAGCACAACCCTTTCCCCTCTACCTTTTGTGCAAGTTATATATCTAAAGTGAATTTGGGAGAGGATTCAAGACCTAATTTATCAATCAAGAATTCAAGTCCTACAAGTCATGAAATTAGGGAAAGTGGAATTTATTAGCACCAAATGAAGTTTTAATAGTTGTCCAAAGGAGAATAATTTATCGACAAGGACCAACTATGGTCTAAGTTCTCATTCTAAGTGTTTTCACTTATAATTCTATGGTCTAGTGCCCCTATCCAACCATTTCAAGCTCAAATTTATATGCAAGGTTCCTCTATGTCCTCACTCTACTCTTCTAAACTCTTTTTCTATCTTTTAGTTCTGTATTTTCTTGAAATCATAATAGTTTTCTATATTTTCATAGTCAACCTATGCACATCTTTACATTACCAAATTAAATCAATTAGCTATCAATTAATCAATATCAAGTCATCCTTCCAAGAATGAACCAAAGCCCTAATCCACCATTATGCATGTTTCATTGAGGTTAGTAGCCAAGTGGGTGTTGTGATAATTTTTTGTTCCTTCCATTATGATATAGGAGAAGGAATGATTTATACCCTAGATCATTTTTTCCCACATCACAAGCACATTCTATAAGACCATGGATTAATTATTTCCAAATTTTATTTTTTCCCAATGATATATAAAACATTCAAATAATCAATCCAAAATAGAAAAAGAAATGAGAAATATAGAAAAATAGATTCCACCAATAGATTCCTTGTGATTTTTTTTATCAATATTAAAAAAATCATTTAATGTGAAGCTTTTATGCAAAAGCTATGAGCATTTAAAAATCACAAACAAAGAATAAATTTTGGAAAAATTTACCTGATAAAAAGGATAGGTTCTAAAAATATTGTCCAATATATATAAGATAATGCTCCAATTTATCTTTCCCATGCCTCTACAAAATTGAAAATTGAAAAGTACATCAAAATTTGTTAATCATTTATGTTATTCTACCCTATTATAGAATGCAAAGAAAATGAAAGGTATGTTTAACCCCAAAACACTAGCTCCTAGTCACCTACATGACAAGGGGCTTGGGAAAATGTGTTGGGCAATTGTTTAATATGGGACCTAGTTAGCCGTGCCAAAGGGGCCATGTGCATGCAAAAAAAATAAAAATTTAAAATTAAATTACCTAAAATTAAAATTAAAAATAGAAAAGAAATTAAAATGCTTAATAAATATTTAGAACATGAAATAAAGCACTATCAATTTTAGCTGCTACGTATGCTCAGGTTGTCTGTGGCTCCATTCTAGATCTACCAAGGGAGGGAATGGTTAGTTACTTAGCTATGTACTTCAACCCCTCCTATAGAACCGAGCTACACCCCTAGGACTCTGACTACGACACTGAAGTAAGCAAGATGGACGATGCTTCGGAAACGTTCCGGGTCGGGGTCATGAACAACAAAATGGGTGCCTTTGATAAGATCATGCATTAGGGCTAGTCGTGGCTAAGTGAAACATGGCTGGAAAGGGTCATTCAGCTTGGTAGATGTCTTGCAATGATTTATCTGTATCTGGCTAATTAGCTTGCCCAGTCCATCTGGGCAACCATTGCCTCTTCCAATGTACTTGGGTGCTACCCCCATTCTTGGTAGCTCTTACCTATATTTTTTAAAAAAAAAAGCACTATCAATTTTTGTTTTTAATGTTTTTATTTTTAACAGAAGCATATTTTTTACTTAGCGCATGATTTTCCATGTACAAAATAATAATTTTACATGACACATGTATGCTTTTGGTTGGAAAAAGGTGGTTTTAGATGGAGAAAGGGAAGTTCTTCATAAAATCCATGGCTTTCAATATAAAGAATGGTATTTTTAATTAAAAACATGTAGTTTTGACTTAAAAGGGTGGTGTTTATATTTAATGATTTAATGTATGGTGTTGATAAAATAACAGGTGGTTTTGACATAAAAATAGGAGTTTAAGGAAAAACATCGTGGTTTTAAACATAAAATGGTGAATTTAGAGAAAAAAGTGGTATAAAAATAATGAATGATTTCTTAGAAAATGCATGGTTTTACAAATTAAAAATAATTGTTTTATGAGAAAATTTGTTGTTTTGATGTAAAAATTACCCGTTTTAATAGAAAATATATGGTTTTAATTATTAAAATGGAGGATAAAGAAAAAATACATTATTTTGATGAATTAATATAAGGTTTTGAGATAAATGAGGGTGTTTTTTCATGATTTTACATACAAACAGTGCTTTTGACTAAAAGAATATTTGCTAGATTTTACAATAAAAAAAATTATGATAAATTATTTATCAAAATTCATGTATTAGTCCATTTTAATGCAACTAGGACATCAATTTAATAATCTGAGACTCCTATAAAATGTTGATTTTCAAGACTTAAAAGAAAATTTACTTGCAAAGTCTAACTCATAGAAACTCACAAGTACCCATGTTATATATCTAAGTTCCAGATGAGTTCACAAAAAAATAAGCACACTGTGGATGCTAAATCTGCACATGGTTTGCATAGACTAGCATTCTCATAGAATAACATATAACATTCCTTCAAACAATTGATAAAACCAACTTAAACATGTAAAGAAGAAATGAAATACAACCTATTCTATGGTGGATTGGTGCCCTTTGGATGTGTAAAAGAGCCCTTTCCCAACCCTTTTCCAAGCTAATGAGATAGACAATGAGATGCTATGAGCTCAAGTTGCCTATAGTGTAGATACTTTCAAATGTGGATGATGAAGAGCAAGATTGATTCTCAAATGAAGA
Organism: Sequoiadendron giganteum; assembly: GCA_007115665.2. Taxonomy (NCBI): domain Eukaryota; kingdom Viridiplantae; phylum Streptophyta; class Pinopsida; order Cupressales; family Cupressaceae; genus Sequoiadendron; species Sequoiadendron giganteum. The sequence goes on from CM021100.1 coordinate 916,464,065, forward strand.
GAGTAACCTTGCATCAAGATGTGTTGTTTGTTTGAAGGAGAGAAGCCTTCAACTTATAGTTGAACTTGAAGGGAGGAGAGGCCAAATTGATGAATGTAGGATCATTCATGGACCAATGACAAGATGCCACTTATCAAGGCGTGAGAGGTTGAGGAATGTGCAAGTCTTGGCCAATGTGCCCATTCAAATTTGAAAAATGTCAATAAATGCATGTTGTTGAGGGTTTTGGGGGGAATTATCTTTGTCCAAAAAAGTCAAAGATGAGAGTTATTGAGGGAAAATAAGTCTTTTTAATAAATCAAATAAATTGATTTATTGGTGCAACTGGGTAGGTTAATTAGGAGTTTAGATTTGACTCTAGTTGAGTCAAAAGCTAGAGAATGGTAATTATGATTAGAAATTAATTAAATTTAGATTAATTAACTTGGGGGATTTTAGGGATTTGATATTTGATTTAAATCAGTTTGATTTATTAAATCAAATAAGAACTTTAAGAACTTAATTAAATAACTTGATTTAATTAAGTTTGATAAACCTTAGGATTTAATCAATAAATTATTTTAATTGATTAGTAGAAGAAATGAATGTTAATTTGTATGATGCATGATTGTTAGTTTTGCATGTCTACACACACAAAATAAATAAATGAAATAGAATCAATTTCAAAGAAATTAAATACTCAAGATTTAACATGCAAACCCTTAATTGAGCATATGTAAATTTTTTCTCCTTTGTGATGTGGGTGCTCAATTTTCTAGCATGACATTAACAATATTTGGGTATGAACTTGATAGGATTTGGATATGCTATAAACTTTTTAATTGATGATTGGTTTGATTTATAGTGTTGCAAGATGATTTGATTAATGGCTAGGATTGAATCTAATACCTAAGATCTGATCCATGATTTTGGGGACTAATGAGGAGATATGGCATGCATACATGTGTTGCATATAGGTTATCAACTCAATATGATTGGGGAGTTAACATATCTAGTTGATTAGTCAACTACCTACATGTAAGAGTTAAATAAGTGCATGAGAGAATTAGTGAAAGTTGAATGTTACATGAATGAGTTAACTAATTGCATGGGTGAATGAAGTGGATTTGATTGATCAGTGGGAGTGGAAGTGACTTTAAGTGGACTGATTTAACTAGGTAATTAACTAGATGAGGAAAAAATATTTAATTTAATTATGAATTAATTGGATTATTTTTGTACAAGAGGTGGAAAGTAATATAAAATTAATTTATTAAAGAATAATGTGTAGATAATATATTAATTAAATGGATAAATATGTGGATAATATTGATAATTAATTATTAAATTAATGAATAATGTTAGAAAAAAAAATTAAATAACTTAACAATTATTCAATTAAATATAAGGAATTACGTGATAATGTGTGTCCTAGGTGATGAAGATATTATGTGTGTACTAGGAAATGGATGAATAAATTAGATGATGATAAAATTAGGATTGAGGTGATAGGATGATTAGATGATGTGATATAATGAAATCAAGATCCAGGTTATAGGATGATGATTTGATTAAATTGATGATAAGAGGACCTAGGAGATGAATGAAAAAATCATATGATGGTTCGATCAAATAGATGATTATGTGAAGTTGACATTTATTAAGTGTTTAGAACATTGTTTATTTAATTAATTCAATGATGGAGGTAATGTTTGAGGCCAAGTCCCAATTAATTGAATAAATGTAATCTATCTAATTAATTAGTAGAGGGAGGGTACATGTATGGTTACAATTATATTATTATGATGTTGAAGTCAGTACATGTGATGATTTTATATGTTTCACTAGGATTAGGATAATTTTAGATGTCTAAAAGATAAGGTGTTGTCTTGAACATCATTTTCCTACTTCATGTTTTGTGAATATTGCCTAGGCAAAGTAAATATATTCTTGCAATCCTTATTCTTATTACTATGTGTTTCAAAAAACCAATATAATATTAAAAATGAATAAATATAAATTAATAGAGAATTTACCTTTTCATATAATAAAATTAAGATAGAGATTGACAATGATCATAGTAAACTAAAATTTAAAATAATCATAATACATTTTAATATTACTTGAAAATGAGATGAAAAATACTAAGAAAATAAAATAACTTTAATATTATAATATTCTTAACTAAATATATTATAGTAAATAAAATTTAAGAATAGTTCAAAACAAGAAGATATAAATAGTACTAATAATGAGAAGCTACAAGAAAATCTCCTTCAAGAATTAATTTGATCTATTATATTATTGGATGTTCAAAATAAAATCTCTAAAGATTGCAAAAGAAAAGGGAAACTTGTGATTGCATAAAGAATGACTATATGGCTTACTTAGCATATGCTGAGTCAACAGGGTAAATAACTGGCTTTACTCATGCCACCTTAGCCTCTTTCTCTGCTCATGGATCTGGGTATGCTACTTCTGCTGAGTCAACTATACCTTCTGCCCCCACTTCATTAAATTAAATTAAACTAAATTAATATAATAAAAACTAGAATGAGGTCAAGGATACCATTGTCTGTCATAAAACGTGAATTTAGTCTAATGAATATGTTCCTTATGGCTTCATTCAAGTAGTTCGTCATGGTAGAGGGAAATAAAAATAGAATTTTATCATAAACTTGGCTTAAAACATTTTAGAGCTTTTTATCTGGCGGAATTTGTATATACAATTAATTTTATGCAAGATAAAATTTCATTGAAGACAAACCAATAGAAAGCTGAAAATATATGAGCAAATCGTACTCAAATGTTCTTTTATTAAAAACTTTCAGTAGACTGTATTCAGAAACATAATTCGCTTCATAGCTAGAATGCCAGATATTATTAGATCTATAATATGAGAAATTCTAATTCCATAGATTACTTAAATCTATGAATAATGGGAAAGATTTCTTTGATCATATACAATATTATTGGGAACGAAGTATATATGTTCTAGTACGGTGCAGGAGCAACTCCAGCAAGGGAAAACGTCTTTACAGTTGGCCCAGATGCAACACTCTCGACCATCATTCGCCGGCTTCGTGTTTTATGAGCCTCGCACAGGTGAGGTAAATATATTCCTGCAATCCTTATTCTTGTTAACCTTTGTCTCGGTACTTTGAGAAGGATGAATAAAGAAAACTAGCGCACATACCTTCTCCTGCAGCGAGATCGAGGTAGAGATTGACAATGTTGGGGCAACTGTTTTGGCACTTGTCTGAGCACAATTTAGAGGTGAAATGAGAATATTCGGAAAGATCGTCGGTGGACATGCCAACGCTCATCCTCTGCAACCCACAGCTCTGGAGGCATTCCTCGCTCTCAATCCATTCCATCATCTTCTCTGCCATTATGCCCGACGACTGGAATATACTTGCACATGTACCACTCATTTTTCAACAAAACTATCCTTGAAGCTTGGTTTCCATGGAAAGAAAACATAAAAGAAGAACATTAGAGTATTGTAAGAGAATGTATTGCCTGGCATTGGTATTCTAGTGTTGCTTCGTATGTGGAGGCGACAAAGGAGTATTTCTTCTCCAGCACACAGCGAGCTCCCGACGAGGACACCGAGAAAGCACACATCTCTACTGGCAGCTTCTCACATTCCACACCTTCGCCTGCATAAAATCACCGTTAACGCCTTTTAAACATATACCAAATTTCATCAATAAAGACATGTTAATGCTTTGTTAGCGAAAGTCACTATTAACGCGTTTTAACCTATGTAATTTTGACGGAGAGATACAAAAGTCACCTGCTACAAAATTGAAAACTAATTTAAAATAGACTCAAAGACCAGTAAATGGATCCGAAATTTCTTACTAGCCTTTCAGAAATTTAGAGATGTAAAGCTTTTTAGATCTAAATATAATATACATTGCCTCTCATAATGAATCAAAGTAATCCGAAGACAAAGTAATTTAAGTATTCCTATGTGCAGAAACAAAAATTCAGAGAACCATAACTTCATATGACAATTTTTTAAATACAAATTACGCTTACCCGTCACCAGAATGCTTTGCAATCCGAGAAGCGCCAAAAAAATGGCGAATGAAACTCTCATTTGGGAAGCCATCTGTTAATACAATATGTACACTTCTTTCCTTAACGAAGGAAAATTGAAAGCCAGAAAAAGAGGAAACTTGAGGGGAAGTGTTGCAGATATGAGATGATGAGTTGTGAAGAACAAAGCAAGGTAAGGAGCTCCATTTATAGACTCGCTTTGGTGAACAAGCAAGAAAAATTGAATCCCTCTCTATTGTGGAAGATTCTGGGCTTTCCCTACACTGACGGTGGCCTGGTCCACAAGGAATTGGCAAGGCCGACTGCGAAATTTCCATTATGTGGAGAAGAAAATAAAGTAGTATTTTTATTGCAAGCTCGATTTTTCAATGAAAGATAGGTAGGATTTCTAGAACGCCTTATAATTGCAGGACGCGTGCTTTGCTACATGGAAAAGTCGTAAGTCGTCTTCGAATTCAAAGATTACAATTCACGATGTCACTTGTTTTAATCTATGCTTCTTAGTTCTAATAATCTTGTATACATGTGTTGGTGTTATTAAATTAATTCTCAATCAACCCCTCCTTATTTATAATAATTATCTGTATATGAACACTTGTTATTTCAATCATTTGTCAATTCATCTTGGTTAGGTGTACATTCATATAATGTATATTTTCATTCTTTTAATTAATTTGTTGAGTTCTACTAAGGGCCCCAAGGCAATATGATAATAGAAATACAAGAAATACTTGAGTAAAATATAAAAAATGAAATAGCTACATAAATTTTAAGATATATAATAGAGAGAATAAATATAAAACCTTTCACCCATATATATAATTATTGAAAACATTGATAGCATTCCACACTACTAACTCCTTGCAACTCTAAAAGATGTCATAGAGAGACAACACCACTACTTGGGGTCATATGACACCTACCAAAATCAATATTTGAAACTTTATTAAAATAAACTATAATTATCTTGACCTAGTATGAAATAAATATTGTAAATTCCTCTCACCTTGACCTACTGTGAAATAATGATTATAGATTCATATAAAACATCGAAGATAATTTCTTTGAATAATTCTACATGCATCATTAAGTGAGAATAGTGACCACTTTTAAAACATAGAAGGGGATAACCACTCACCACCTCAAGAATTCATATATGGCGAGACAACAATTGTTTTGATAACCATCCTTAAATATTTGTAGAAACTAATTATTATAACAATGTGATAAATTAGGGCATAAATTTCTTCTTGTTGAGATTTAGCCCTATCACCACCCAAAATGCTTTGCACTAAAATTATAACCTAGTACATAAAATTTGTAGGGTTTATACAAACATCATCATTACAAACAAGTAGTTCCACTATATAAAATTTTCCTATCCAATATTTGTCATTACCCCTAATTTAGAATGAAAGTCCTCCAATATTTGCTAGGATGAATAGGTTTTCTACCTATCTTTCTTCCTTAAGGGATCTTCTCACACTAGTATAGTCACATTTATTTATAGGATTTAATTCCTACATTTCATGTCATTGGATTAAGATACCTTTCATCACCTTAGTTTGTTATATCTCACCCTTTCATATAAAGGATAATTATCTCATTATAAATTAATGTTAGTAGTCAAACTAATCATGTAGCCATTATATTTTTAAGACTCAAATCTATAATATCAAATTTTTCTTTAGTTCATTTTATTTTTTGTCTTTGTCATATTTTATTCATTGTTGATAATTGATATGAGACATACTTATTTGGTCCCGTATGTTAAAAATATGATTTTTTGTTGCTTCGTTTCCCCTATACTTCAATCAACAACCTAAGTTGTCAAAAAAAAAAATTGGTTGAGTATAAGTTGTTCCCTTGTGTTTTTGTTTTTTTATATAGTTTCATACTTTTAGGGAACTACATGATGATATGCCCTGCCTATCGATCTTGAAAGCGTACTCATTCTATTGTAGAATTAATTGAAGCATTTCTTTTCAATTTTATTTTTTTGATGAATATGCATAGTATCCATATTAATAAATGATAATCATACATATTCACAAAAAAATTGAACGGTAACTTGTTACCATAAGTGTAAATTTCCTAAATAATCATATTTCCCTCTAATTTCCTTTACTCTTTTAGAGTATCGAAATTTCCTATACCTCAATGTCTATTGGTATGTTGTATAAGTTCTTATTAATCTTAATGTCTAGGAAAACTATTTTTTTTTTTTTGTATTGAGATCAAAATTGTATGCTTCCTTATACATCCATCCCTTTCGAAATACATTCTACTACATCACCACTCTTCAAACATCAAACCATTACCCCTCAAAATTTCCAAAGTCCTTTAAACATGAAATTTATTTCCATCCCATACTTGAGTATGCCTTCCCTCCAAACTCTAAAGTATGGAGCTTTTCCACTCCTTTTTTAATATTTATAAAATTCTAACATTCAACCTTGTTATAACGAAGTACCAAGTTAGGCATCCTCTAAAATTTTCATCCTAAATTCCTTAAATCATTTCCTTTATTAGATTCCCATTATCAGCCTTCACCCTTTCCTCATCCCTTTTGGCATGACTTCATGTCCAACCCAATTCCCTAGTTTTCTTACACTTTGATCCTTGGTATGTAGCATGCCATTTCTCTGACTTTCAATAGTTTAGAATCCCACCACTTTTTCTACAAACCCAACCCACCCTTATATATTACCTAGAGCTTCATTAGTGACCTAGTTTGGCCTTATAACTAATAGATTTAATATGATGGAACCCAAAAATTAATCTTTTTCTTAACTAGAAATCATGAGTGTTTGATTGCTACAAGTCATTCAAAAGAATACACATATATTATGTTCCAATATTGGAATATGCTGATATATTTTGTAGAGAATATACGACAATATCATCATAGCACAACATTAAAATACTATCCTCACTTTAAAAAATAGATAGCTTAACTTGAATGTGCACCATTATATGAATTTACATTTATTTATATTTTATTTTAGTTAGATAAAAAGTTCAATTAAAATTATATAATTGCATATACACTCACTCAAATCCATTCCAATATTATAGGTGTAAAGAAGAGAAAAACAAACATTGTATCTTGTAGTTTTATTTATCTTCATAAATATCAATGTAGAGAAAAATGATATTTTGTAAGGGACTAGTTTTATTGTTCACTTTTTTGAAATGCACCTATATACTAGTTTATATGTTACAGTCATAGAAAAATAGGTTCTAGCATTTTATGACAAGCAAGCAACAATTGTAAGTTAGCTAACATATGTTGTAAATGAGATTTTCGTAGACATGCAATTTTATCAACCTGAGTACTATACTAACATGTTCAAATTAAAATACAATACCTAATTCACATGGTAGTGGGTTTGATGCATGAGCATCCCTAGTTGTAAACCAATCATGTATCAACCAAAAAAAATTACTTTCGTGTATTTCAATCTATATTAGTTTTAGCATTTCATTCTACATTTCACCTCATTATCATTTCTCAACTTGTGAAGTAGGATATAACATCTACATGAGGTTATCTTGAATATATCCTGATTTTAGATTATTTTCAATCTTTTTTAAAAAAGTTATTGCTCTAAACAATTTACTGTAATTCATAATCAAAGCATATGGGACCGTCCTGGTCTAGGTTTAATAGTATGAACCTATTCTAAACTATGTAGAGCTAAATGGGACATCATATAAGAATTTTTGGTTTATTGGGATCTATATTGCAAATTCACAATACATTTAACTTCTCAAAGAGTTGTCTTTTTATGTTTTGAGGTCAACCTTCACATTGGTCATTCATCATGTTTTGTAAACCATTATGGGGGATGAAGACATTGTTTGAGTTATGGAATCATATTTAGGATGATTTGTAATCATTGGGAGTTAGTCATTGATTTAGTGATAGTTAGATAATTAATTTTTTTATCAACTGCTTTCTAGGACTATAATAACACCTAAGGCTAGTTGAAATGTTGAATGCTCTAGAGATAGGTCTATGAGACTTGAATATTCTCCCATGAGGAATATGATGCATGTAACATTTCCAATTCAATAAGGATCTATGTTTGTAGAATATTATCTTGTGTTATTTTTTTTGTGTTGACTCTAAGCTGCATAGTTGGACAGTTCCTTTTCGACCCTCCATCTATGACTACATGAAGTGGTATCAAAGTGAGTTTGTGAATATTGAAGGCATTCCTTATGGTGACCAAATCATGGACTTGTGGTAGACTACATCTATTTTCAACCGATTGTTGACTATGAGGTAGTTGAAACCCCTTTAAGAAGATCATTGAATTAAGGTGGTTGTGTTCAATTTAAGGGCAGAGATGTCAAAAAGAAGAGTGTATTCTATGGAAAATATTCTTGGAAGAATGGCTGAAATGTTGGAAATGATGCATGAAATTTGAGTTTGATTAGATGTAGTAGAAGAGGGTAGAAGGCAAGGCCTAAACCCTAATCATGAGGATAAAAGTGATGATGAAATAGATCATTTTGTGAATCAAATAGAAGAACACCTGAGTGAAGAAGAATAAAAATATTATCAAATAAATATGTTGAGATCTATTTCCAAGATTGGTATGTGACATAGAATTGAAATTCAAAACTACATAGGAAATTTAAATCTTGATGAATTGATTGACTAGATCAATGAAATAGAAGAATACTTTGAATATAAAGAAACTGAAGATCTAAAAAAAGTGAGAGTTATAAAAAAAATGTTGAAAGGTTATGTTTCTTTATCGTGGAAATAAGTTCAATTTGATAGAAATAGAAGAGGAAAGGATAAAATCATCAAATGTGATAGAATGGTGACAAAGTTGAAGATTCAAATTGTACCTATTGATTATGAGCTTGAATTGTTGAAAAGATTATAGAAGCCGATGTAAAAGGAGATATCTATGAAATAATATACTAAATAATTATACAATATAATCATTAGGATCCTATACATAGTAAAGAAAGAAAATAAAAGTTGGCGAGACACCTCAATGGATCGAGAAGAAAAATTTAAGAACTATGCGTGGTAAAGATGATAATATTTGAATTTAAGCATGTCAATTTATGTTGAAGGTGGAAGAGAAGTTGAATAATTTTTTTGAACAAAGACAAAGAAGTAAAATCATGGAAGATTCCAAAAGATTGGATCACAATCTAGAGAAAGAAGACCTTATGCAGATCGAAGTAAAGATGGAAAACCTTACTCTAGTGAGGAAAAGGAATGTAATTCATACTATAGAGGAGCAAAAGATAAAAATTTATAGCGAAGTGATAGAGGAGGTTGTAATTCTTACCACAAGGATGAATACCAAAGAGATGAAGTATGATCTTAGAAGAGACCATTTAGAGAAACTTTTTTCAAGTGCGGAGGTGCACATAGAGCATTTGAATTCCATCAAAAATGTATCAAAAAGAAATATGAGCATACAAGAAGAACAACTTATGTGGATGAAGAACCTAGTTGAATCCCCTTAGTTAGTTGGGAAACATGAGAAAGGTGAATCATTGGTGGCATGAAGAGCTTTGATAAATGAAGAATTGACTAAGGAATCACCACAAAGGAAGAGTATGTTTAAAACCAGATGTAAGTCTGGAGGGAAGGTATGCAAAGTTATCATTGATAGTGGTGGCACTAAAAAAATAGTTTCAGAAAAGATGGTGAGAAAATTGAATTTGGAGAGAACGATTAATCAAATCCCTATAAGATATCATGGATTCAAAATGAGCATAAGGTATGTTGGTGTTTTTTCTTGCAATCCCCAATTCTAAGGAAAAAAAAGAAATCCCTAAACAAAGGGATCAAAAGGTTAAGAAAAAGGTCTTGCACTATTAACAAAACAGGGACTAGAAAGGCCAAAAAAAAAGGCAATGAAAGCCTTCTGCACTTTGAGCTCCATAGGACTGAGGACGGTGCTCCTATTCAAATATTTGCACATTTAATGAAACTTGCACTAAAAAACACATTGCAGATTTCTAACATGTGGATGATTCTCAAATAAATGTATAAAGGATGCTATACATTTCATTACATTTTTACATAATCCCTTTGCACCTTCAATCAACACTAAGAATAGATAAATTAAGAGACATCTTCACTTTAAATACACAAAGAAGTCACAACAGAATCATTCTCAATCATAACCCTTGTGTTTTTTTCATCTCCATGAAGATACAAAAAACCTAATAAATTAGACCTCAAAATGTACAAGATTCATTAAGGATTTAAATGGTGATTCCCTCTAGGGTTTTCACAAAAGAAAACACTAGACCAGTGCCTTGTCCATAATAGAGTCAAAATGAAATACCCATCTAGCAATAGCCTAAACACAAAAGCAGTGACCATTAAGTCATTACTGCATTACAATAATGAGGTCTCTCAAGGACATATCTATAAGATTCTTATAGATCTTGAATACAACACAATATATTCAATATTTGACTAAACACACACTTAATCTGTTCTTTGAAACAAAACCATCAATCAAACAATTTATTGCAGAAAATGTGCAACAAAAATCATTATAATCCTTGATTACTTTGATAAAAAATATAATGCATACATTCAAGAGACATTACAGTACACAATTTTCATGATTTGCAAATTAATTTTCTTTCCATTAACACAAATGAATTACACCATTGGAACTTTGAAATTTGAAGAAATCTTAACCTAGAGATAACTCTATACAAAAACTACAATATCTTCAACCTGGAGAAAACTGGAACTCTCCCAAATGAAACCAAAAATTACATTTTAAGAGAAAAGAGAAGAGAAGATAGAAGCCCTAAAAAGAATCATCAGTTGACACATGGCATCTTCAACTCCCTTAATTTTGCAACATAATGAAATTTAGAAAATGCCTCTTTACTCTCCATCTTCTTTGTCTTTACTTGTAAATCCCATGCATCTTTTACCCTGCCTATAAAAATAGTTTTATTGCTGCAATTTCACCTGGAAAGAGAAAAATTTCACTTCTAAGTAAAAACCCATTTACTGGCAATTAAAATTTTCATTTTAGCAAATCATAGAGTCTTCATTTATTCCTTTTTAATTAAATCTAACACTTGAAAAAACATTCCTAAGAAAATGCTTCACCATGAAAACCTCTATTACATATGACATTTTGTCAAAAACCTTTCTTGAAGCCATCATAAGTGTGTATTTTTCTTCAAAATCCAGTTGCATGAATGTTATTAATTTCCAACAAGGGGGGGAAATTCTTGCAAGTTAAAGAAAATTAAAAGCTTGCATTCCACAAGCTTTATCCAATAGAAGACCCTTTTCCATGCAGAAAGATGAAATTTACATTTGAGTGCTCTTTGCATGATGGAAGTTGTTTGCTATCATGAAATCAAATGCTGGATTGTTTTTATATTGAATAGCATTTTGAGAATTTTTTAAATAACATTTAAATCATTCTCAAGATGTAAGAAATTTCTGCAAATTGATTTGCAACTGTGCAAGTCATTTTTTGTTGTAGTTGGGCGTGTAAAATAATTTTTGAGCATTTTAGAGCATCATATCAGCCATTTTTTTCAATTTGAATGCTCCTAAACCTTCCATAAGTGTTCAAATAGGGATAGGACACTTATTTAATCCATTAAAAATCTTTGGTCAGCCTCAAAATAGCCAAAAATTGGCTTACCCACCAGCTCATGCCCTTCAGAAAACCTCTCCAAAATTCTGGCAAAATTGTGAAGTTGCAAAGAGGAAAAATAATTTTCTTATTGGCAAAATGATGAAAATTTCCTGCTCACAAACTAGACCACTTGGAGCGATGATTTTTTATGAGAAATCCTAATCAATTATTTATGGAAAACCCATTTTCTCAAAACTTGCATTTCCAGAAGATTTATAGGACCTCCTTTGTAATATGGTTCATTAGATGCCTTTTCGCAACTGTAATGCATTTAAATAATGCAATAGATGACCTACATTGTTTATGAAAATTGAGCTGGAGATATTTTGGACCAAAATGAGATATGGGTTTCCCTTAGAATTAAAAAGTTGAAAAAAAATTTGAAACACCAATTTTGGCCCGTTCGCAATTAGAAAACAATTAGATAACCCATCAAAACTCATCCTGGGAGCCTAAAAATGAACAGGTATGTTACCATATGTACCAAAAAACTATTTACCAAAGGGATTCTCAAGATGATCTCTGAGTTATAAAATTTTAATCAACAAAGTGGGCCTCTGAGGCATATTCAACAAGATGCAACTCGAGGCTCTATCAATGCATTGACAAGATATAAGCACTTCATATTTTGAAAATTTGAAGAGTCCATCAGTGGCTCATGTTCGGGGATGCATACCCCTTGTGGGCATGGTGAGATTCCAAATCTTTGGAGAGTAGACCAAGTGCCAATTCCATTGGGTGCTCTAGAGCCGCTCCATTATGCTATATTGGAACTCATTTTTCAAACTTCATTTGGTAGCCCCAGGACCCCAAAAATAAAGTACCAATATTTACCTTTGTCAAATACTTTTTTCTCTACTCTTTGCAGTAGAACAAGTCTAAAAACACTACCATGAACTTCCCACAAACCGACCGTATCATTGACATGCCTTACCATATCACTGTTCTATCCAATGTCACCACTAAGTTTGTCAATCGATAATCTACAATCAGACACTAATTGAAATCCATAATCATTATGTCATTTTACCTTGGTTAGCTCATTTTTGTGTTCCACTAAATGTTCATCCAATTGAATCGAGAAATTAAAACACTCATAGTCCATTTGACCATTGACATCATCACATTTGACATCATATTCAATTTGCACATCAAACTGAAAACTTTCATAAACACTTTGTTGTGCACTATGCAAACAACCCCCAAGTATATCAAAAAGGAAAAAAGAAGATTTAGGAGCCTCCTTGAATTGGGCATTATGACATGAGCACATATCTAGGAATTTTGATTCACCTGCATTAGAACAATCCTTGGTATCATGGAAATAGAGATCATATGCATCATCAACATTCCAAAACTGAGTAAATGTACTCATCTCTGGTTCAGTAATATATTTTGATTCAATTTTCAAATTATCACTTAATTCAATATAAAATGCTTCAAAATAAGGCTCAAACAATTCAGAACCAACAAGGTCAGTAGAAATAAACTCACGTGCACTGGTAATTTCATGTCCATAGTCAATTGATAAGTGCGCTAACCCAAATGTGAAAGATTCATTGCAATTTGAATGTTGTCCATTAACAATTGAACAAACATCATTTTTTTCCTCCACATAAATGCTTTCCTCTTGGGATGAAAACATGTCCATATTCATACTGTGAAGACAAGAGAGATCCACAAAAAAACACCCATATTCAATTTCATATTGACTAACATCACACCCATTGTCATTTGCATCATTTGCCTACCCTACACATTGATCAATTTTTTTTACAATGTCAACACAATCTGAAATTTTATTGTTATATAAATCAATAGACTTTTCAATGTTATCAATGGGTAATAATGTTGATTCAAGGTCCTTATATTCTTGTTACAATGTACAACTTGATTATTCAACTATGAACCCCCTTTTTCATCAATGTGCACATTATCATCCTCTTCATACATCACAATTTTTTTTTATCTCTGCATCATATAAACAATCATGAGTAGCAAGGACATAAATACATTCATCAACATCTTTATCATCTTTGCTTCTTTTTTTAGGATTAGAATACTAAAAACACATTGTATACATGCAAAATTAACATCATATTTAATCATATTCTCCTTAATTAAATAAATCAAGTTTATACAATTAATTTCTAAAGTCCTCCATTTAAGTTTAACACTAACATCATCCCTTTTAGCTAAATAAATTAAATTATCTATTTAACTAAATCTAAAATAATTTCCTATCTCCTTTTGATTTATTTTAACCCATAAATATAAATCAAATAGGTCAAATCACCTAATCCTCTCTTAATTTTAATAAATCATGATTAATGTTAATCTTAATGCAAGTCACATCCTCTAGCTTTTCCCACTTTTACAAATAAATCATTTAATTGATTTATTAAATCTTCTAATTTCCCTCAACATGGCATAATAGGGAATATTCCTCCAACTTGAATTTCCCTCTCAAATGACTTATCTCTTCCAAAATATCATTAATTCCCCTCTTACATGTCCTCCACTTGGCATTTAAAACCCATTTCTTCTCCCTCCAACAAGTCAAATTTCAAATTTGAAAAGGCCACCTAATGTCATTTATTGGCACATTCACCAAAACTTGCACAACCTTGGCCCATTCACATGGTGACAAGTGGTCTCTTCCTATTGGTTGAGGATTAGTCCCACATTCCTCAACTTTGCTTCTTATTTCCTCAATCTCACCTATAAATCTGAAGCTTTCCTTCATCATTTGCATCTACAATTTGAGCAAAGTTACTCTCTTCACATTGAGATCTAATTTTGTCTACTTCATATCATTTTCAACAATCTTCATCATTTGGTTTGTCAAAGGGTTGGGAAAGGGCTACTCTCTACACAAAGAGTAGCACCAATCCAATATGGAATAGGTATGCATTGTGCTTCTTTTATGCTTTCAATTATTATTTTTTGTTACTTTGTTTATGAGGTATACTATATTATTTCATAGGAGCATTAGTTTATTTGCTTAGTTTTGAACTCACCATGCTAACAAGTTTTGGATTTTATAGCTAATTTGCAGATTTACGGTGTTCACAAGTCGTGCTAGAAGGAGGGGAACTTTGCAAGATTTGCATTTAAATTAGGGCAAGATCTGCATTCACATTAGTGCAAGATTTGTGTTTATATTGTGGAATTTAGCTTTACACTTGCTCATTTAATTTTCTAAAAATTTTCTAAAAGTCTTTGCAATAAACCTATTTTAGGTTCTTGAAGAAATATTCTGAGTAAATAATTTTGCACTAGTGAATTGAATCACAATGATAGCTTTGTCACACCATTCATTTGAAGACTAATGGGCCTCTAATGTTTCTTTTCTTTCAGTCATTTTTATTTTATGGTAGAAATCACCTTACTGTTGTTCTATTTCATACATATGACTGCCTACTATTTCGTCAAAATTAAAATATATAACCAAGATCGTATTGTCCACTTGGAGCGCGTATTGTTTTTATTTTGGCTCCTCGAATAACTGAAAATTTGATTTTATTGGATAATGATGCTCTGATTTTCATAGGCTTTATCATAGGAGAATACAGATTAAATGATTTAGTCACTTTAACCAATAGATTTGACAAAATATCCTTAACTGTGGAGCAAAAAGCTTTAGGATCTGTGGCGTTGTGGAGATTGCTTTAAACTAAATAGGATGTTGTTTCTAGATCTCTAATAAAATTGTTGTGCTCAAAGCACAAGTAGCACTTGTCAAGCCAAAATCTACTGCCTATACATCAATAAGTCAAACCTTCTTCATGTCCCTTCTCTTGGCCAAGATTCTTGTGTGCATTTCTCTCCATCATGCAGTTGTTCAAGGATAGTAGCAAGTACAGGCTCTCCCGTTATCATTTCATCTTCCATCTTCTTCCTTTATTTTTGATCCTCTGCCTTGAACAGTTGTAAAGATCAAAATTCTCGCAATCCAAAAGCATTACTATCTTGTTCTCTACCAATCTTATGTAAACTCAAACTGCCCTCATCGTTGTTCTACATGTAGAGGAGACAACACTTTCAAAGTTTTATTCCTTTTCTTTACAGTATTTTCTCTTCATGTGCATACGCCTGATGAATGCACCAAGTAATTAAAATGACACAGTGGGCATGAGTGTAGGTTTTGAGCAAGGGATTATGGTGGGATAAGTAGGAAAAAAATTAGGTAGTTAGTTGTTTTCTTAAGAACTTTGTGTCAGTAACCATTGTTGTTTTTCCTTTTATCTATCAGAAGAAGGTATGTACCATGTTGTTTTTGTATTAAGTTGTACTTTAATGGGGTTTTAATATTTTGAATTCCTAGTTGGGTCAAGTGAGCACACGCGTGTGTTTAACATAAATGTGTATTTGATAATGAATGCATAACTATTATGTGCGTTTACAGATTGATTGGAACCAAGTTTTCTCTAGTCTGCATACAAGCAATCTAATAAGGTCAAACTTCTCGCATGACCAACTTGTTTTCTGCATTAAAAGCATCTTCAAAAAGTTTATGGCTATGCTGAGGGTCGATTACACCAAAAGAATGAATGATTTTACACTGAATCCAATAAGCATCTACGTTCGAAACATTTAATCTCTCATCTCCTCCCATGCTTTCTTTGCCTTTCCATAAGGATTATGGGGTACGTGAGGGATATCCTTAGTTATTGGTGTCGTCTAAGGTTCTCCATATGTTGCACAATTGTTGGAATGAATAAAAATATTCACATTATTGGTGACCATTGCCTCTAATAGAGTCAAAGTATTTTGTGAAAAATTATGATGGTATCTTAAATGTCGTGTGTACCACCTGCCCCTCTAAATATCGGATGAAGAAATGGAAGTAACATTCCACATTAATAGAGCACATGGCTATGTGGTATAGTTGTGAGTTTCTATAGTCTAGTATCATATTATACATCTATGTGCTACTTTTTAACATATTCATTTAAGTTACAGACCAAACTGATGTCAATTCTTGATACCGTACAACTTACATAAGATCTCATTATTGTTGTAGACATAAAAAATATACATGCACTTGATCCTGATCCTACTAACATCGTTTCCTCTTTAATCATACTCTCATCTTATCAGCAACTTCCATCCCTTAATTAAATAAATATTTATTTATTTAATTAGGTTTTTCTTTTGTGTTAATCAAATTAATCAATTTAATTCTCAATCCCTCTTTAATTAAATAATTTATCTTATTTGATTAAATCCCTAAGTTATTCTTATTAAATTGAATAAATTAAACCTTATTTAATTTAATCTAACATTATCCCCTTTAGTTAAATAAATTAAATCATTTATTTAATTAAATATTTCTTCTCAATTCTTAATTTAAAGTAACTCATAAATTCAAGTCAAAGTTGTCACATCTCCTAAATCTTCATTAAAATTAATTAAGCTTTGATTAATTTAATCATAATCTATGTCACATCCTCTAGATAATGCAACTTGCACAATAAATCAATTACTTTGATTTATTTAATCTCCTATTTTTCCTCACATGGCATGAAAGGGGAATATTCTCTCAAATTTGAATTCAAATTCAAGTGGGCTTGGTCCTTCCAACAAGGAATTTAATGCCTCTTACATGTCCTTAGCCTTGAGTCAAGTGACATTAACTCCATTTCCTTCTCCCTCTAGCATGTCACATTCAAAATTCAAATTTGAATCTCATAGCACTTATCAAGGACATTGACCAAAATGTGCTCATTTCTCAACCATTCACATCTTGAGAAGTGACACTTTGCCATTGGGTGTTGAATGATCTAGCATTGCTCAAATATTTCTCATTCTTCCAATTTGAAATCTATAAATGAGAGACTCTTCCTCTCATTTTAACATCCATAATTTGAGTAAACTTATTATACTCAATTTCATCTCCAAGAATAACCATCTTTATCTAGTTTTATCAAGTTCTTAGCTAGGTTATGTAGGAATTCAACCATCAAGTGGATCAATTATCATCAAGCTTACAAAGAAGTTGAGAAAGGGTCAATTTCAACACATCAATTGGCACCAACTTCCCCATGGGATCAAGAGTTTGCATGCTTAATTAGGATTTCATTTCTTTTTATGTCTTGTTCTTCATTTTTCCTATTTTAAGCATTTGTAGATGGATTTCATGGGGAATCCTTGTTTTATCATGCATATGAGCTAATTAAGGTGTTTGTTTTTCATGTCTATGCAAGAATAGGATTGGGGTTCACATTTTGGCACTAGAAGGAGGGCAAGAAATCACAAATCTAACACATCTTTTTTAAATTCCGCTATTTTTTGAAGGTTTTGTGCATTAATCCCTATTTTAGCACATACAAGCATTCTTTTAGCATATTTGTGCTTTGTTTTAGCATATATGTGCTATGTTTTAGCGCATATTCCTCTTTTTTAGCGCTTTTATAGTCAATTTGTAAAATGACGATATCTTGGTCATACAAAGGTCTTTTTTAACGCTTTTTTTTTTTAATAAATGGCATGGCATTTCATAAGATATAAAAAAGTGTAGGTGTTTATCAGTTTTATTAGATTTACAAAAAATAATTTCACATATAAAGTCAAATTACACTATAACTTGGTCTAAGTTTTAATATTTTTATCCTTAATGATTCATGTAACCCTTGTACCTTATTGTTTGTTGATTTCATCTAGCATTTTGAGTATTTTTTCATGTTAGAAAGTCAAAAAGGGGAGGAGGAAACAAAATAAAAGCTTCTCATGACATCATTTTTCTATTGTATCAAGTGTCTTTAGACACTCTTGGAAGCAATTATAATTCCAAGTTTAAGGATTTGATATCTTCAAAGCTTTTAGGACTCAATAGATTTCAATTTAGGCTCTAAAAATAATAAGACAAAAGGATTAAAAAAAACCTACGGCAAGTTTACTAAATTTTGTTTAAAGGTTAACAATTGAACAAACAACTTTCACTTTTCCTTTTGGTGCTTAAAAAGAATTCATTATTGCTTTGAAGGATCTAAACTGAACATATGTTTTTATGTCTTGTAATATTTTTTGTAAATTAATTTCATTTGAAAAGGCATACGCACTTCTCTCGCACTTCATGACTATCTTGAGAATCAAGAGTCTTTTTGGTGACATTAAGTTGCATAAAATATTGCCTCCACTTTTAATTTTGGGGATTAAAATTGAACCAATCTTGCGAGTGTGAGCATGGTATATTACGAGTGTTCTCCCTTTTTTTTTCAATGAAGGTTGATTGAACTACAAGATATTCTTTTTTTCTTTTGTTTATCTTAGCAGGCTTGCCTTGTGGGAAAAAGTAAACACCCGAGGAAATGACCCAACTGGGAACACGCTAAAGCCAAGCGACTTCCACACAGGATATAAGTGAGGATATTGGAACAAAGGCCAATATTACGAGGATTAGTCCGATGAGAAGGGAAACAATGGTATCTTGTCATACTGGAAGTCACCCATGAACGGAATGCCTGCATTAAAACCCCTAGTTTAGCGAAGGCCAAAATCCTATCTAGTTGTTGGTGCAAAAGGTCATGTCCTTTGAAGCAGCCCCATGTATACGTTCGGTTCTCTTGTAGAGATGAAAAGTATGCCATGGGAGATTCATGGGTACTAATGCTTGATTGACCTGAGAAGCGAGTGCACTATAAGGGGGAGCCAGTGTGGTCAAGCATCTAATCATTCACATAGAATATGCGCAATTGGATTTGTCCAAGTGGGATCCAAATAAATATTGTCTCTTCATCCTAGGGTTGTGCATGTTCTTGGAATGAAAACACTTTTATTGGATCTAAAACAATGGAAAACAAACATTCAACGAATCATTAGAATTTCAAACCCTTTAGAAGAACAAATACCTTGAAGTGTCCACATTTTACTGCTTATCCCTAGGGGTTCTTACCTCTAGAAGGCTTCTAAACATTCAAACATCTCAATTTGTTTCTCCCAAAGTCAACACTAGGAAACCTTTGTCTTGATTTCAACATAATGCACTTTGTGGGATGAAAGAAAATTAGGACATTGGACATTTAGTTTGAAAAGATAATCAAGAGAATTTTTGTGGTAAAAAGAACTCATTAAGAAAAGTTAAATCAATTGAACCCCACACATGTGCTTGCAATCTTCTATCTTTTGGTTTGAACCACTTTTAGGGAAAAGCATGTTCTTCATTACCTTGGTGTTGTAAGGAGGTTCGTGTAGGGTCATCCAGGATCAAAATCAAACACATCACCCATCCAAACATTTATCAAAATCACATTTCATGAACAAACTCTTGGAAACTTTGAAAACATCACTTATGCTAGACTTATAGGCAAAATCATCATCACCTTGTTTGACTTAATACACTTAGAAAAATTATCAATTCTCTTGAGTGAATTTACCTCTAGGGTAACACAACTTCCTAAGGTTTACAAGTTAAAAAAAAATCACTTGTTTGACTTAACACACTTAGTCAAACCATCCTCTTATGTACGAGTTTACTCTAGGATAACACAACTTCCTAGAATTTACAAGTTCATTATCCAAAATCACTTCGTTTGACTGAACAAACTTAGTCAAACTATCCTCAATCAAAATCAAATCAAATCAAGTCCTAAAGTCTATCATTGATCCAAAGTTCCTAAAAGTTCAAACACCCATATCATTCACCCATTTTATCCTTCATCTCACCGTTGGTCCTAAACCCCTCAAAGCTCAACAAGATCAAAACACAAGAGGAACATGAAATATAAACTTGATTCCTCCATCATGAGTAATCCAATTCAACCAAACTATCCAAGCCTTACAATGCCAATTGATTTTCAAAACTTGCATTTGTACAATCCATACATGGGATCATTATCTCCTCCAAACATCAATGGTACAACAAATGTGAGCATTCCCAATCTAATTTTTGGAACACCATTCCCTTTGGTAGATTTAAATCAAAGTCAAAACTTACAAATCTATCAACCAAACAATCAAGGCATGAGCCTTCCCCATTTACCAACCGTCAATCAACCGAATACGATCAATACTCCAATCATAAAGAAAAAAACCATACCAAATCCTCTCATCTTTTCATCAATATTGCAACAATAGATGGAAACCATCAAAGCAACCCTAATGGTCAACACAACCACCATCCCTCAAGTGTCTCAAGTACCAAGCACCTCAATCACACCATTCACCACTCAAACCCTAATAATCAATGCGACCGTTCCGCTCATGACAACTGTCAACACCATTCTCAATACACCATCACCACTGCCAAAACACAAAATAGAAAATTCATTCAGTATCACATTGCAACAAATGCATGCTCAATCCCATGCTCAATACCATGCACAATTGCAAGAAACTCGGCAACACAAATTTCAACAAGGCCTAAAACAATATCAAGCACAACATGAAGCATCCCAATTACAAGCCCAACAACAAGCATTGTTGGCACAACAACAACATGACCAAAACAAACTTTGTTGACTCAACAAAAAACGTAGGCCTTACTCATGCATCAAATCTTGCAACAAACTCCCACCACAATTTTTGAAAATGATGATCAAGATCCTTCGACTAATGAGCATGTTGAAAATGTCTCTACATCACCTAATGAGTTAGAGGGCATATCTCAAGTATTTATTCCAAAGTAGGATCAACACCTTTCACCAAGGTCTAGCAATGATCCTTTCCAAAACATATGGACATCCTTTAACCTCGTGACATTTGAGAAACTTTCTATGTCTAATGAAGATATCCAAGAACCCTTTATAAGCAATGCATTCTTTGAAATTGACCCATGTCAATAATTTGATCCAAAGAATTTCGAAAAAAACTTCAAAATTATTCAAGATCAAGAATTTTTATCTCCAAGCTACTACAATGATATAATGGGCACTCTCCTATCTATACGAGATGATCACATCCACATACCACATACTCCTCCATCTACACATGTGAGATCATTTCTTTGAATGGACCTGTAGATGATCTTAATTCAAAACAAGAGTCTCATACTCTTGATATCATTACCAAGTAACAAGAGTCTCCTACTCTTAACATTTGTACACATGATCAAGATATAGAGAAATCTAGAGACATATCATAAATGGGTCATGAAGAAGGCTTCTACAGAATTTTTGAATCAGAAACATCATGTGAAATCATATCAAGAATGAATCATGAGGAAGACTTTTACAAGGACAGTGAATCATCAATACCTCTTGAAGAAGCATTAAAATTTGATATTTCACAAGATCAAGCCAAAGAGATCAATCAAGAATGTATCCCACTTATGGAAGATCCTATCACTTATAAACTTGGATCACTCACCTTTGTAAGGGAAAATTATCTTATCAATGAAGAAGCTATCACCCTTGAAGATCCACCACAGAGCAAAGAAGGAGTAGCACCTTGTTCCCAAGGTAAATCATATCCTGTTGCATCTAAAATTTTTCAACAGATGAATTATCAAGGTAGAGGATTAGGTATGCATGAATAAGGTATCCTGGAACTAGTGTAGTTTGTTGGCAATACTAATCATCAAGGCCTTGGCTATTCGATAATCAAGGGATATAAACATATCAGTGATAATTCCATAAAACTGGGGGCAACTTCGTCTCAAAAAAATGTCAACATAGGGAGCATGAAGAATCGTTATGATGAAACCAAAACCAATACTACAATCTTCCATGCTACGAATCTTCATCCAACCATCACCCCATCCATGAATTGGGACCAACATCAAAAGGGATATTTGAATCAAAGCATGAAGAACATTATCAAAGAAAAATAAGCTAAGAAGCATGAAGGACAAATCAAATACATATGGATACCAAATAATATAAGGAAAAATTATCCCTATCATCCTCCATTAGTCAAAGAAACTATGGGGCAAAATCAAAAAGGGAAAATATCCATCAAAAATGTCCAGAAAGGAAAAATTAATCTTCTCAAGCAACGTACAAAGTATATCAAGTAGTTGGTCCTAATTCCACGCACACTTCCGTATCCACCCATCATTGCTCATCTTCCCAAGTTTGGAGAGTCAAAGGCTCCAAACTATCAACCAATCCATATTTTATTCCTAAACACACTCCACCATCCATGCCTCCATGCATAATATCCAATTCTCACATTGACCATGTGTTGGCAACGACCCTTCATCGTAAGGATTCGAAATGTACTTTATCGTGATATGTTCACAAAGACGAAGTTAACTCCGGTGACAATAAAGGAAATCATGAATCTCAAAAGTTTCTTTCAAGTGCACATATCTTGGCAAAGTAACTTCTTCAAGAAGGATATCAATGGCACATTATGACAGAAGCATCTACATTGACATAACCAAGCAGTTCAACATGAGCTTAAAATATTTTGCAAAAATTACAAAAAAATCAAAGAATATAAAAAATCCAAAAAAATAAAAAAGGATTGAAAACAGTAAAGAGAAAAATTGTTCTCTAGTGAAAACCACTATGGTGGCGCTTTGGGCAATTACCATGATGAAAACTTGGAAAATAGGCGTCATGTGTAGAATTGAGCATTTGTGTGTGCCAATTCAATTGCAAGCATCTTATCACATCCATAATAAAGCCAACATTCCCTCCATCTTATCCATAATAAATTCAGTCATCCATTAACCATTTATCCCACCCATTTTCATATATCTCCATCCATAGTCCAAATAACCTTGATCTTGATTAAATTTTGGTGCACACTTTATACTTGCTTATGGTAGACATCTTGACATGGGTCATTTTCATCAATCCTATCCTACTGAATGTTATCTAAGCCTTGAAGCATTATCCAAATGAACATCCTCTATTCGAACACCTTATCTTGTCATGAGATAATCCTTGGCATCCTTTGCATGCTTACCATATCTATTTATCCATCTATATACTGATCCAACCATCCATCCATGGCATTCCATACATTGCTAGACACTAGGGGAAAATGTGTACATCTCGCTTCGAGAATAAATCTTGATATATATCCTCCAACTTATGTGGTGATCCAAACATTGGAAAACATAAAATCAAGTTGGTCAAAGAATTTGCGAGAATGAATCCAAATCACTAGCCCATGGCATATTTTCACAAGAAGATATTCTTTATCAATATTTATCTTTCATCAAACATCAATCCAAATAATTAATATCAGTTGCATCTAATGTGTACTTCAGCGTCACACCAAATCATTTAAACAAATTTTGTTCCAAGCCAAGCTTCCAAATCCTGATCAATCAAATCCAGTCAATTATCACCTTGTTTGACTTAACACACTTAGTCAAACCACCCTCTTGTGCATGAGTTTACTCTAGGATAACACAAATTCCTAGAGTTTACAAGTTATTTATCATCTTATTTGGATTAACATAGTCAAATTATCCAATCCATCGTCAACTTGTTTGACTTAACACACTTAGTCAAACTATCCTCTCATGTACGAGTTTACTCTAGGATAACACAACTTTCTAGAGTTTACAAGTGCATTATAGATTTTTTTTGACTTAACACACTTATTCAAACTATAAATCCATCAATCTGATCAATCAATTCCTAGCCTAGTTTTAAAAAAAAACCCAAAACAAAGCATTGATATCACATATCCATATCTAAATCGTCAAAATTCATCAAAAAATCCAAAAACATTCAAAAAATCAATCAAAAAATCCAAAAACATTCAAAAATTCTTCAAAAAATTCAAAAACATTCAAAAATCCATCAAAAATCCAAAACATGTCAAAATCCAAAAAAATCAAAAAGAAAAAACAGAGTCATCGACCGAACTACATCATCTCTAAGCTTGAATGTAGGCAAGGTTGATCTTTGATCATCCCCCGAGACACATTTTAGGTCAATTCTTTAGGCATCTGTCACAATGGCAATCCGTTTTCCCATCTATTTCATATTTTAGGTCAGTCCTTTACGCGTTCGTCGCAATGGCAATCCATTTGCCCATCTATCTCATCAGTAATCAATTCAATTTTCATTTGAAGTATGTCATCTTTGAGCTTAAACATAGGCAAGGCCATCCTTTATTGGCCCTCGAGACACAACATTCAAAAACATTGATAAAATCTCAAATATCCAAAACATTGAAAAATCTAGAAATCAAAATAGCCTCAAAACATTTGGAAAAACCCAAAATCGTGTACCCGCCTCACCTCGCTTTCACCCGTGATAATCACCATTCATAATAAATCAATCATCGCCTTCATCCTTTGGTGAGTCAGTTAAAAGAAAGTCTAGTAGGTTCAATAGTGAATGCCTAATCGTCAAAGTCTCAAGCCTAGGTCAGTTAGCAAGCAAGTTAGTCAACTCAGAGTATCAATAGCTTATCATCCAATCAGTCTCACCAAAACTTTGATCACAACATGTCCTAGGATGTATCCTTCCCACGATGGACATAAGCATCAGGTATCTCGTAGTAGTTTAGCTTGGCTAGTGGTACAAAGAACATTAGCTTGTTTCTTTAATTTTTCTAGTCTTTTTTGACTTATCTTATTTTGTGCTCATTCTAAGGACCTATCAATGATGCCTAAAAAAAATAGATTTAGAGAGAAAGGAATGGGGCAACAATCATTATCTTTTTTACCTACTATACTTGTGGGATGTTCTTGTAAAATAACTTGGAAAATACTTGCTTTATTAGGTTTGTCCTAGCAAAGTTTTCGTATGTCAAGTGTGAAAAAGAATACTCCTATCTGTTTGTTGAGTCAAAGTCCATAACACTAGGTACAACACCATCTGGGTCCTTTATACCTTGATGCATCGTACCTATGTGTGTCATAAAACATAACATAATTGAACCTTTGAAAACCCAACTCCTAGTAAGAAAACCATCATCATCATCATTGTTTATAATGTGAACTTGTGTGGATCCTCCTTCCATCCATCTTATTCTTCTTATCCTTCTAACTTTACTAACATTTCTATCCAAGTATCAGGTAGTTGCGAGATCTCAAAATATATACGAGGCTACCCATGGTTGATGACTATCTATACATCATAATAATTATCTACATCAAAGAATTATCTTTCATCCTCTGATCAATAGAACCACTCCTCTCACATTCTATCGCGATCTCGACCACAAAATCAGACATTCCACTCGATCTCTCGAGGGGGCAATATATTAGCATAATCTTTCTCGTTGGGGTAACAGTGGGGCATTCAAAAAAGAAAAAAAAGTTTGAACTTTGATCACAACAGATTATTCTTTGAACCAATGCAACAAGTACATTGCTTCAAAGAGGGAAAAATGTAGACATGGAAAATATACATGCACCTGATCCTAATCCTACTAACATTGTTTCATCTTGAATCATACTCTCAGCTTATCAACACCTTTCATCCCTTAATTAAATAAATCATTATTTATTTAATTAGGTCTTTCTCCTCTGTTAATTAAATTAATCAATTTAATTTAATTAATTCTCAATCCCTCTTTAATTAAATAATTTATCTTATTTGATTAAATCCCTAAAGTCTTCTTATTAAATTGAACAAATTAAACCTTATTTAATTTAATCTAACATTATCCCCTTCAGTTAAATAAATCAAATCATTAATATAATTAAATCTTTCTTCTCAATTCTTGATTTAAAGTAACTCATGAATTCACGTCAAAGTTGTCACATCTCCTAATTCTTCATTAAAATTAATTAAGCTTTGATTAATTTAATCATAATCTATGTCACATCCTCTAGAGAATGCAACATGCACAATAAATCAATTACTTTGATTTATTTAATCTCCTTTTTTTTCTCACATGGCATAAAAGGGGAATATTCCCTCAAATTTGAATTCAAATTCAAGTGGGCTTGGTCCTTCCAACAAGGCATTTAATACCTCTTACATGTCCTTAGTCTTTAGCCAAGTGACATTAACTCCATTTACTTCTCCCTCCAACATGTCACATTCAAAATTCAAATTTGAATCTCATAGAATTTATCATGCACATTGGCCAAAATGTGCTCATTCCTCAACCATCACATCTTGACAAGTGGTACTTGGCCATTGGGTGTTGAATGATCCCACATTTCTCAAATATTTCTCATTCTTCCAATTTGAAATCTATAAATGAGAGACTCTTCCTCTCATTCTAACATACACAATTCAAGTAAACTTATTATACTCAATTTCATCTCCAAGAATAGCCATCTTTATCTATTTTTATCAAGTTCTTAGCTAGGTTATGTAGGAATTAAACCATCAAGTGGATCAATCATCATCAAGCTTACAAAGGAGTTGGGAAAGGGCCAATTTCGACACATCAATTGGCACCAACTCCCCCATGGGATCAAGATTTTGCATGCTTAATTAGGATTTCATTGCTTTTTATGTCTTGTTCCTCATTTTTCCTATTTTGAGCATTTGTAGATGGATTTCATGAGGAGCCCTTGTTTTATCTTGCATATAAACTAACTAAGGTGTTTTTTTGTCATTTCTATGTAGGAATAGGATTGGGGTTCACAATTGGTGTGATAGTAGGATCTTTGTGGATAGTAGAAACCTTTTTTTGTTGTGCCTGAAATTCAAGTCTTCATTTACTAGCATACGGCTAAAAGCGATAGATAAAGATGATATCATGTATTTGCACTCAGAATCTTATCTATTAGCAACTTGGCATAAGACGCATACCTATTCTTTCTCATTGTAATATTTTTGTCTCAAACATTTAAATGCTTGACAATTCATTCACATATCTCTAGTGTTATTTGTTATCCTAGGCTCACATATTTCCCAATCATAGGCCTGGACATTAATCTCACCCACCTAAATCATTTCTCTAAGCTTAGAAATGCATGCTTAGGGTTCATAACTTGTCCTTGGTTCAGTATTGTGGAGTAAAGAACCTACCAATTGCTTTACTATGAAAGTTTTCAAATGCCTTTGCAGCCCAATATACATATAATGTTTGGGTTTTTTTCTAACATCTATTTTTTAAATGCAGGTTGGTCATTTAAGCTAAATGTTCTTACCACAACCCCTTTATATGAACTTTCGTCACTTTATTTGTTGAATTTCACCAAGTCACCTATGGAAGAACTGCACCCCAAAGCATAGAGTGATTGAAGAAGAACCGATATGCTATGCCTATTCAGTTGATTGAAAAATTCATCTAATACAGTGGAGAGTGATAGTGTATGGATAGTTAGGTGGAGATGAGGTGACAAGAACTTAGTTTCAAAGTCCTTCCCGATGTATATAATGTAGACACCATTGTAGAGGGAACATGCCTTACACATTTTCCACCTAACGTCTGCTAGAACCCTTATAACAAAATCAATATTTTTATGCAAAACAACTGTTGTCTTGAGCTCAAGGGTCTAACACTCTAGAAATATTGATATGTTGCAGATCTTCTTTTAGCAGATACCAAGGCTATTATATCTTGAAATCATTCATTGCTGGTTTTACAGGTATCTCGTTGATGGACATTGTTGATTTATGACATTCAACAAGCTTAAGTGAATGGGAATCAAAACCTTTACTTTTTTACATTTTGGATTATTAATAAGGATTGTATTGATCTTTTTTATAGGACCAAATATTTTAAAACTAAAGGATTTGATTTTGTGAGAAGGGTGTAGAAAATAAAGTTATTATTAATGCTTCATTTATTTCGTTAGGTTTCTTATTTGAAATGATTCTATTGGTTGAAACTAATTAAATAACTTGATCTTCATATGATTGTCTCTATGGGATAGGAAAACTAAGGAAGGGGGATTTTCGTTTGCACAGAGAGCTCACAACGTTGAAACATTGGAAGAAATCCTTGAAGAATCTTGGAGTTGAAGAGGATTGAAGCATTAAACTTGAAATTTGACAAATAATTTTTAAATGCTTAGAGCTTCCACTTTATGCTTGAATTTTTTGTTTTAGATGAACTCACATCTTTTTGGGGCCCTAAAAAGAACATTTTCATTTTTTCTACAAAGGGCTTAAAAGGAAATTTAAGACAAACTTACTAGACATAGATTTGGGCTAAAATTAAACAAACTCACACTTCAAATATTTGTTATTTAAAAAGAATTCATTATTTCTTTTATGGTCTAAATTGAACAAGTTTTTTTCATACTTTTAAATCTTTTTCACAAATTAATATCATTTAAAAGGTGTGTGTGCTTCTATCGCACTTCACGGTGATCTTTAGAATAAATTTTTTTTTGGTGATATTAGATTGTTTAAAATATTTCCTCCACACTTTGATTTGGGATCTAAAATTGAACAAACTTGTCTAGTGTGAGAAAAAGGCATTGCGAGTGTTCTCTCTTTGTTCATGCAAACAAAGATGATCGAACTAAGAATTCACTTACTTGCTATTGTACACCTTTAGAGGGTCTGCCTTGTGGGAAAAAGTACTCACCCAAGGGAATGACCCAATCGATAACAAACTAAAGCCAAGTGTATTTCCATTCGGGATATAAAAGTGGGTACTAGAACAAAGGCTAGTATCACGCAGTTGGCTCCAACGAGAAGGG
The DNA here is from genome assembly GCA_007115665.2 of Sequoiadendron giganteum. Classification (NCBI taxonomy): domain Eukaryota; kingdom Viridiplantae; phylum Streptophyta; class Pinopsida; order Cupressales; family Cupressaceae; genus Sequoiadendron; species Sequoiadendron giganteum. The sequence goes on from CM021100.1 coordinate 916,493,249, forward strand.
CAGCAATAGTATCTTTTTGTATGGGTCAATCTCCATGAATAGAAAGTCTAAATTAAAACCCCTTGTTTAACAAAGGCCAAAATCCTATCTATTTGTTGGTGTAAAAGACCATGTCCTTTGAAGCTGCCCCACATATGCATGCGGTTCTGTTGTAGAGATGAAAAGTATGCCATGGAAGATTCATGGGTACTGATGCTTGGCTGACCCGAGAAGTGAGTGCACTATAAGGGGGAGCTTGTATGGTCAAGAATCTAATCAGCTGCACTGAATATGCACAATTGGATTTATCCAAGTCGGAATTCAACAAATATTGTCTTTTCAACCTAGGGTTGTGCATGTCATTGGAATCAAAAATTTTTGCTTGAATCTAAAACAATAGAAAAAACACATTCACAAAGAATTTCAAAATTTCACACCCTTTGGAGCAAGAAAATATCCTTTGATAGATCTAAGTGTTCTTGCTTGCCCTAGGGATTTTATCCTTAGAGGTTTCTAAGTACTCAGGTTTAACCATCATTTTTTCTAACTAAACTCAACTTAGGGAACTATGCTCTTGAAACCTTGATTTTCACATAGTGGACCTTGTGGAATGAAAAGGAATTGAGATATAGACATTTAGTTTGAAACTTTAATCAAAGATTTTTTTGTGTTAAAAATAATTTATTAAGCAAAGTAAAAGATAATCGATCCCACACATGTGTTCTCTCAAATGATTTCCCACAAGATCAATATCTAGCAACCCAGGTTCAAAAATTTTAGCCCAAAATCTCATGTGGAGCATCTTGAAATGCTTCTTGAAGTTAGAGAAATATTGGCTTACAACTTTTACAAGAAAGCTTCAAGAAACAACCCTAACTTGTATGAATTCTATTATCAACAAAATTGTGAGATTTTTCAAAGGTTTTCTTTTCTCACATAAGATGTGTCAAGTGTGTTCTTCAAAACAAAGATCTTGTAAGGAGTTTTATCTTGGTCAAGTCTAGGATCAAAATAAATCACTCTCATTCATCCCTCAACCATCAAAATCAATCAAATCACCTCACCAACAACTTTGAAAACATGATTTATGCTAAAATTCTACGAAAAATCAAATCACTTTATTTGATTTAACATACTTAGTCAAACTATCATCTTGTGCATGAGTTTACTCTAGGATAACACAGCTTCCTAGGGTTTACAAGTTCATTATCACTTTGTTTGTCTTAACACACTTAGTCAAATTATCCAATCCATTATCACCTTGTTTGACTTAGCACACTTAGTCAAACCATCCTCTTATATACAAGGTTACTCTAGGATAACACAACTTCCTAGAGTTTACAAGTGCATTATCACTTTTAGTTTGACTTAATACACTTAGAAAAACTATCAATCAATCTAGTCCTGATAGTTTAGCATTTCACTCAAAGTTCCTCAAGAGTTTCATCATTTGTATCACCCATCCTTCATTTATCTCATCCTCATCAACACTTTGATCCTTAATTTATCTTAGTTCTTCTCTTCTTTGAACGTAAGGTTTAGATCAATCTAAGGGGTTAGAGGTTCATCTCTTACATTCCTAAAAATTGATCTCTATTTTGTGGTTCAAACTTGATCTCAACACAAGAAGAATATAGAGCAAAACAAAGAAACATCTATTTCGAGTGATTTAAGTCAAAACCAGAATAACATTTGACCCGATGTAAACTATTGACCTCCCAATCAATCCTCCTCAAGTACCTCAAAATTCTCAAGAGGAAGGTCATGTAGAGGACATCACTGAAAATGGGATGACACAAGAAGAACTCCTAAAAATGGTGCAAAACCCTGAGAACCACCAAATTTTAAATTCCATGTTGAGGTTGTACCCATCCCAATACATGTTAGAGTTAGCAAAAGAAGGGGCTAAAATCCCTTTCGACTTTGACGTTAGCACTATTGTGGAGAGATCTCTCAAAATTATGCCCTCACATGCATCCACGCTTCCACTTCAAAACATCACTCAAGACATCCCCCAAATCATATCATCTATCACTTTAACCCCATCAATTGTTAATAAGGGAAGCGCCATGCTTCACAAACTCCAAAAACATTGTCTTGTGAATAACCGAGGGTTGAATGCAAACACCACATCGGATCAAACTATCTTGATAAATCCGTTACACCCTTACATCCCGTTCACATTTCATAATCATACCAATTCATCCTCATTTCATGCAACACCAAATTATCCTTTGGACACGCAACGCTCTCTCTATCTCACAAGGAGAAGGTGACTTGTTTGGAGAAGGGGGAATCTTGGATCCATCATCACCACTTCAAGGGATTGCACCACCCATCTTTCCATCACTTCAACCTTTACCACTCACATCAACATCATCCCTCAGGATGGGTCTTCCTCTTCTTCCCATTGTGTCATTTGTATCACAACAAAAGATGGAAACCATCCGAGCAACTACAATGATCAACACATCCACCATTCCTCAAATCATGGTTTCTCAAGGACCAAGCACCTCAATCACACCATCCATAACTCAAAATTTGATCATTAACATCACCACTCCGCTAATCACAATGGTCGGCATTCTTCCTAATCCATTGCCATTACCACCAAGACACAACAAAACCAATTGATTCACCATGATGTTGCAAGCCACTTGGCAAGATGCTTAACAAAAAGCACTCCAAAATCAACAGGTTGCACAACTAGCTGCTCAAAAAGCGTAGGTGAAATTAGGTTCACAATAGGCACATCAAGTTGTACAATCCCAAGCTTTATTACAACAACAACAAGCCACACAAGATGCCCAAGTTGCACAAAAAGCTCAAGCAACTCACATTGCACAAACTGCCCAAGCTACACAGGAAACTCAAGCTGCTCAAACCACACAAGTTGCACATGTCACTTAGATTGCACAAGAAATCCAACAAACGAATGCTCAAGAATGAGCCCATTTCCCAGCTCGACAAGCACAACCACAAGCATAGTACCAAGAAAAATTACAAGCATGGAAAGAAGTGTATCAACAAGCCTTGCAAGACTATCAATTACAACAACAATACGACCAACAACAAGCATTTTTTGTAAAACAACGACATGACCAAAAACAAGCATTGTTGGCATAGAAAAAACATGACCAACAACAAGCATTGTTCGCTCAACAACAAATGCAGGCATTTCTTGCTCAACAAAGCTTGCAACAAATTCCCATCAACAACCCACTTGTCAATCCCACACCCTAAAACATATTCACTCCACCTCCTGATCCACAAGGTGACGTGATGGCACAAATCAAATTGCTCTCGCAGAAAGTGCTAGATTTTCAATATGGAAAGACAATCAAGACACCTAGAAAATTATGCCCCTATCCATTTGATAAAATCTTTGCAATGATACCATTCCCGAAGGGATTCAAAACCCCCAAATTTGATAAATACCATAGGATGAGAAACCCTGAAGATCACATCAGGTATTTTTAGGTACATTGCATGGAAGTCACCTACAATGACACGTATCTAATGTGGCTATTCCATCAAATATTGGCTGGTGATTCTATGGAATGGTTTTCTCATCTGCCTACAAGAACCAAAATATTTCAAGAAATTAAGGACGCATTCCTCCAAAATTAGGTGTTCAACATTTTTGTGGATGTTAGTTTGGAAGAACTCTTGACTCTCAAATAGGGGAAGAGGGAATAATTCACCACCTTTCTCTAATGATGGTCAGCCAAGGAAAATTAAAGCAAGTGGGCCATGCCAAAAGAACAACAAGTTTGTATCATCATTTCCAATACAAACAAAACCTTGGAATTCTATCTGAAGATGCAATGCATCACTACATACGATCAACTGATCCCTAAGGTGTTCATTATTGAATGAGCTCTTGTTACACATGGGGCACTCCCACTTATCCTAAACATCAGGACAGTCACCCATTGACCAGCTACAACCATAAACCTTGCACATGGGTGAAGGATCAAAATGTCAACCAACAATGGAGTTATGGATGCCAAAGTTGTCATCAACAGTCCCAATAAAAATAATCAAACACATCATAATAAACCATAGAACAATAATCAAAAGAACATGCAAAAAAATGTGGTAAACCGACAACCACCTAAAAATCAAATCAATAACCTCAATAATCAAGGCGGACCACCTCTGTGAAACAAGTATCCCCCAAAGCGAACATTCAGAGCCCTTGGGGAGTCAATTGAATCCATCATGAAAATTTCGTCAATGTTGGCATCATCAAGGTCCCCATCTAAGATAATTATAGTGAACCCTCGATGAAGCCACCCTGGTATAATGAAAATCTCCTTTGTGATTATCATAAGCTTAAGGGACACACAACTGCCAACTATATGAAATTAAAGAACATCATCCAAGATCTCATTGATGATAAAATCATAAATCTCGAGCAACCCACGTGAAATCAAGATATCAAAATATACACGAATCTGATGCCCAATCATAATCATGGAAATAATCAAGGAAATAATCAAGGAAAAAATCAGGGAAATAACCAAGGGAACAATAAAGGAAAACAAACGTATGTCAATTCAAACCTTGTATACGAAGGCATCATCACATGTATAGATGAAATGGTCACTATCATTAGCATCAAAGGGGCCAACACTGATTGTGCAGTCACCACACATGGTGGAAAGGTTATTATTGTAGGGGCATCACAACCATCTAAGACCCCCATCTCAAATGTGAAATCCATTCCCTATGATTATAATATCATTGACCGGCTAAAAAGAACCCCTGTTCAGATCTCTATCATGGAGTTCATGAAAATTTCTGCCAGCCACAAGAAAATCCTTGATGAAGCATTAGTTGCATCCACTGTCTCTGCTAACCTTGATACAAAACAATTCTAGGCTATGGTCAGTAACATCATCACTCCAAATCTCCTCACCTTTTCCAATCAAGACTTCCCTGCCCAACCATCTCACAAGCGTGCACTTCACCTTTAAGTTCTGGTTCACAAGAAAAAGTTCAAAAGGGTCTTTGTGGATGGAGGCGCGAGCCTCAATATTTGTTTGCTTAAACATATAAAGAACTTGGGAATCTCAGAAGACTCCATTGAAAAAAAAAGGCATTACCATCAAAGCATATGATGACTAGGAAAGAGTGTCTCAAGGCACTATCAAGATCCCAATCCAAGTGGGGCCAACCACTATGGAAACCACATGTCAGGTCCTCAACCTTGATTTACTTTACAACATCCTCCTAGGACACCGATGTATCCATGGAATGAAGGTCGTCACCTCAAAATTCCACCAATGCGACATATTTTCATACCAAAATGAGGTCACAATACATGGTGAGCTTGAGCCATTCGCCTATTTCAAAAACTTGGAAGCCAAGTTCTATAAAGTTCCCCAAGTGCCAAAGAATGATTAAGGCCCCTCCACTCCCTATATAGACCCATCCAACCTCACCTCCACTTCTACAATAGAGACACCCTCCATCCCTGACATATCAAACATCAAGCTCATGATCCAAGATAATGGGTGTGGAGATTACAAAATTAAGAATAATGCTTTTGTTGTAGGAGATTTACCTCAATCTCCTAGGTCAGATGGAAAACCCCAACCAACTGAGACACCTACTTACACTTTCAGGGTGGACCCTTCTAGATTCCATTGTTGGGGGGATCTAAGATGAGAAGATGTGGAAGAAAGAGAAATTTCAAGCTCCCTATACCAAGATGAAAGGCCTGCACCCACCCTACCCATGGATGAATTTAATAGAGGACTGCAACTGATGCTTGGTATGGGCTACAATAGAAATGAAAGCCTCAAAAGGAAAAACAATGGCCAACTGGAACTCATCATTATTGAGAGACAAATGAACAATCTTGGCCTTAGGTGTACCCCTCCGAGTATAACCATGCATGGCTGAGGTCCCCCAGTTAATGTAGTCAGGACTCCCCCTCAATTATCAACAGTCACCCTAAAATTACCCATATGCACAGGTCTGCCCCTAGATAACTTCACCTTTGATGTAACTGAGGTTCGTAGTAGTAGCGATGATGAGGATACCATAATTGGATTACCAATGCTTTTTGAAAACTCCTCCCTACTCATGATTAGTACCTCATCCATAGAGTCAGATTGTCAAACTCACAAAATAAACCTAGTCTATCCCCAACTCATCGACTATGACCAACAAGGACCACCGGTTCTAGATACATTAAAAAATGATGAGGCACTCTCATAATTCATGGGACTAAGGGATATAGTACCATGAAGAGATCATAAAGCTAGATTTGACATCACACTAGACACACATGCCTATTACAGGGAGACGATTGAGTCCTTCAGTTGTAAGAGTGAAAACCACACTGTAGAACTCTCTAAACATATAATAGTAAAAATAAAGGATGCATCCAACTGTGAAAAAATCTCTGAGGTGCTAGAGGATAAGGGATTTAATGTCCCCCTCATTGCACTTCATCAAGAAAAATTAGTTGTCCTAGAAGAATAGTGTAACCCTCTCAATATACAAACAAAATCAATGCCACACATCACCTTCTATGCTGAGTCTTTACTCATAGAATAACAAGATCTCCTAGAGGCATTTTTAAGGGAAAGAAAGGTAAACATTGCATAGACCTACACTGACATGCCGAGTCTCGATCTAGAAGTCATGGTTCATCACTTAGCTATCTATCTAGGAGAAAAGCCAGTAAGACAAAAGCTGAGAAAGATGCTCCCTCAGATAGCCTTGCTAGTCAAGCTGTAATTATGGAAAATCCTAGATATAGGCTTTATAAGCCCAATTGATTATCCTAAATGCATCTTAAATCTTGTGCCACTTTCAAAACCGAATGGGGGCATCCGTATCTGCACCAATTTTAGAGACCTAAACATAGTGTGTCCTAAGGATGACTTTCCACTACCCAAAATTGATAGGATAGTGGACATGATGGATGGACATGATATTCTATCACTAATGGATGGCTTCTAAGGGTACAACTAGATTATGATAGCAAAGGAAGACCAGCGTAAGACAACGTTTACATGTCCATGGGGCACCTACTGCTAGAACATAATGCCATTTGGGCTAAAGAATGTAGGAGAAACATATCAAAGGGACATGACACTACTTTTTCATGGCATGATTCAAAAAACTATGTAATATTATGTGGATGATATATTGTCCATGTCAAGGAAAAGACAGGACCACATATCAGCTCTAAGTGCCATTTTTGATAGACTAGAAAAATATAAGGTTTTCCTTAATCTGAAGAAATGTGTCTTTGGGGTAAAATTAGGAAAACTCTTGGTATATATAGTATCAATGAGAGGAATAGAAGTGGATCCCACCAAACTCAAGGTGATCCTTGACATGGAAGCACCCAAGACACTAAAATAACTGAGAGGTCTACAAGCTAGGCTCTATTCCATCCATAGGTTCCTCGCACAATTAGCAAATAAAGATATTCCATATTAACATCTGCTCCAGAAGGAGGTAGCATAAAAATGGGATGAAAAATGTGACCAAGAATTTAACAAAATCAAAGAATACTTACTCATGTCAATAGTTTTGATGCCACAATCCTAGGAAAGCCACTGATCCTATACATTTTAGCAACCATGGTAGCTCTCGGAGCTCTATTAGCTCAACATGATGAAAATGAAAGAGAAAGAGAAATATACTATATCAACATGACTATGGTGGGACATGAGCTAAACTATACTCCCATTGAAAAGGCTTGTCTAGCAACTATATTTGCAGCACAAAAAAATAGACATTATATGCTGGCTCATCAAATTAAGTTGATCGTGAAGATAGATCCTCTCATGTACCTACTTTCTAAAGCCACTCTTACAGGATGAACATCCAAGTGGGTCATGATATTGACATAAAACGACATTGAATATGTGGAGTGCAAGGCCATCAAGGGACAAGTAATTGCATATCAACTAGCGAAGGCTCCTATTTGTGTAGAAAACCCACTCATTTCAGAATTCCCTGATGAATCAATTTTCAACCTAAGTGTTGCATACCACTGGAAGATGTATTTTGATGGATCTTACATGCAACATGGATCAAGAGTAGGAATTTTATTCATAACTCCCTAAGGTGACTGCATACCCAAATCTTACAAACTATCCTTTCCATGCATGAACAACATAGTAGAGTATGAGGCTCTCGTCATAGGTAGATCATGAATTTAAAAGTTGTAGAGATTCACAACTCATCATCAACCAAGTCAATGGTGAGTACCAAACAAAGGACGAAAAGCTAACTCCATACAAAAAATTAGTGGAGAGCCTCAAATAATTCTTCATTGATGTCACTTTTGAACAACTACCTAGAGAAAAAAAATAGAGCAACAAATTCTATTGCCACAATTGAATCACTCTTGGAAATCCCAAATGATGTTCCAAAACAAGAGTTTCTGGTAGACTAGCTTCTCATACCAGCATTTGAGGTACCAAATTTTGAATTCGTGTGTGAAATCGTTGGTCCCAGTGATCCTTGGTATCACAACATCTACACCTAATTGAGAATAGGATTCCTCCCAATTGACATAACCCCAAATCTTAAACAATCCTTTGTCAAAAGTTCCTTACATTTTGTCATCCTAGGAGAAACCCTTTTATTGTAGGAGCATTGAAGGAAACTTGTTGCATTTCCTGAACACTAAGGAAGCCCTGACTGCTTTAATTGAGGTACACAATGCATTTTGTGGATCAAACTTGATTTTTATGACCTTGGCTAAGAATTTGCTGAGAACTGGATACTACTGGCCAACAACGAAGCGAGACGCACATGATTTCATCAAAAAATGTTTATCATGTTAGCAGAATGGGGACCTCATCAATGCACTAGCTCAAGAGCTTCATCCTATCGTTACACATTGGCCCTTCTCACAATGGGGGCTTGATCTCATCAGAAAAATCACACCCACCTCATCCAATGGAAAAAAATTCATCATCACTGCCATAAAGTACTTTACAAAGTGGGTCAAAGCCATCCCAATGACCTACATAACTAGAAAGCAAATATCAAAGTTTATCCTAAACTATGTCATTTTTTGATAAGGTGTCTCCCAAGATATTATCTTTGATAATGGGATACCTTTCAAGAATCAAGATGTGTGTGACTTTTTCCACAAATTCAATATCCAACATCACTTTTCCACTTCGTATTACCCGCAAGGCAATGGCCAAGGAGAGGCTACCAACAAAACCATCTTGAAAATCCTTAAGAAGACAGTCAATGACATTGGTCGTGACTTGCCCCTACGCTTAAATCCTGCCTTATGGGCATATCGTACTAGCATCTAAACACCAATAGGTTCCACCCCATTCTCCCTAGTCTACGAATCAAAAGCTATCCTCCCAATCGAGATCAAGCTCCCATCATTAAGGATATCATTGCAAAGCGTCATTACAAATGAGGAATATCAGGTTTCAAGGTTAAATGAGGTAGATTTATTAGAGGAATAGTGCATGGATGCCCTCAACCATCTAAAGTTCTATCAAAACTTCCTAGAGCACAACTACAACAACAAGATTAGGAGACACACCTTCCAAGTTGGTGAACTTGTGCTAAAAGAAAATCAGAAGAATGTGCCAAATCCAGAAAGAAAAGGAAAAATTTAGCCCAACTGGTTGGGACCTTTTGTTATCAAAACAAGCTATAAATCAGGGGCATATCATCTATCAACACCAGAAGATAAGCCTCTACAAGAGCCCCTAAACAAATCCCATCTCAAAGTTTTATGCTTAAAATCTTGCAAGCTATAAAACCAAATAAATACAAAAAAAATCAAAAAATGTCCTGAAAAAATGGTCACCTTGATGAAAACCTGGACAATAGGCATCTTGGTGACGATAAAAAAATAAAAAAATCAGAAAAATCAGAAAAAGGATTCAAAAAAATAAAGAAAAAAATCATCCTCTAGTGAAAACCTCTTTGGTGGCACTTTGGACAAGTACCTTGGTGAAAACCTGGCAAACAGGTGCCAAGTAAATAAAGCACTCTCCATCCACTAGGATCTTCACGGCCTTTTCGACACACTCACTTATCCATTACATTCCATCTATCCTTCCATCATTCATTCACTTTTGTATCATAGCTTTACCTTGTGCTCGTATATATAGACATGAAAAACTAACATAATGCATTAATCATATTTAATCATATTAAGATTATAATAAATCAAGTTTATTTGAATAATCTCCTAAGGTTATCACACTTAATTAAATAAATCAAATTATTTAATTAATCTTCTAAAGTTCTTCCATTTAATTAAATAAACCCAAATGTTTAATTAAATCTCTAAATGATCATTTTCCTCTCATTTGATTTTAACGAATCCAAAAATCTAAATCAAGTGTCACATACCTAATCATCAAGTTAATTAATCAAATCCATGATTAAAACTAAGCCTAACCCATCACATCCTCTAGCTTTTCCCACTTGCATGGTAAATCATTTATTTTGATTTATTAAAACTCTATTTTACTCCTAAAGCACATTCCCAAGGAATAGACCCTCATTAACTCCATTTTTTTGACTTTTTTGTCCAAACAAATTCCCCCTCCCCCCCCCCTCAAATCTCTCAACCATATGCATTTAAGGCATTTAAAAAAATTTCAAATCTCCCCCTCTTTGGGACAATGACCAAAATGTGCGCAATCCTCATCCTCTCACATCTTGACAAGTGACATCTTTTCATTGGATCATGAATGATCCCACACTCATCCAAATCCTTCAATCTTTCAACCTTGAATCTATAAAATGCAAAGCATTTCTACAACAATTAAACAAATTACTACATAACTTGATGCACAATCTCAGTATTGGCATTATCATCTTAGAATTATTGCTTATCAAGGATTGGGAAAGGGCTCTCTTCTCACATCAAGTGGCACCAAAATCCCTGTGGGATGGTGGTTGTTTAACTTAGATTAGATTTACATATTTTAGGTTACACATGCATTACTTCATGTTTTTCTCTTCTATGTTTGATCAACAATTTCATAGGGAGGGGTTTCTTTCAGTTTACTAACAATGGATAATCCATCTATTGTTAGGAATTTCAGATTTAACTCTCACAATATCATGTTCCACCATAGTACTACTTGGCATATTCCCAAGGTCAGTTTGTCCTCCCTATATCAAGGTAGTCTATCACATCATGCTAGGGGCATGTTCCTGTAAGTGTATCAGATTGGATTCATATATATTCTTGTGATCTTCCTAAACATCAAAAAAATTCAAAAAATCAAAAATTCAAAAATTCAAAAATTCAAAAATTCAAAAATTCAAAAACATCAAAAAATTAAAAAAAAACCAAAAGCATTAAAAAAATCAAAAATTCAAAAACATTCAGAAAAATAAAACATCCAAAACACATCAAAAATCTGAAGAATCATAAATAGAGTCTATCATTAACCGAACTACATCATCTTTGAGGTTGAACGTAGGCAAGGATGATCTTTGATCATCCCTCGAGACATTTTGGGTCAGTCCTTTAGGCATCCGTCACAATGGTAATCCATTTTCCCATCCATCTTTTCATCAATCAAGTATGTTTTCAGTCAAACTACGTGGTCTCTGTGTGTATAATGTAGGGAAGGCTAATCTATTGATCAAATCCCAAGACCCCTAGGATAGGTCTTTAAGTTAGTCTATTCATCATAAATATTGAAAATACCAAAAACATTTGTAAAACATCTTGAAAATAAAAAAAATAGCCACAAAGCATTTCAAAACATCAAAAACATCCAAATATTTGAAAAAAACCAAAATGGTGCAACCATCTCATCTCACTTTTACCGCAATAAATGTCACTCATAATAAATCATCGTCGACTTCATCCTTTGCTAAGGCAATCAGAAGCAAGTCTAGAAGGTCTGAAAGTGTGAACCTAATCATCAAAAGTCTCAAGTCTAGATCTATAAGTCAATGAGTTGGTCAACTCAGAGTATCAATAGCTTATCATCCAATCAGTCTCATCAAAACCCTTATCACAACATGTCCTAGGAATGCGACCTTCCTGTGATGGATATCAACATCAGGTATCACCGTCGTTTAGTCTTGGCTAGCGGTACGAAGAACATTATCTTGTTTGTTTACTTTATCTTTTCTTTAGATTTATCTTTTTGCACTCATTCCAAGGACCTCTCGATGATGTCTAAATAGAAAAGAATGGGGCAATTATCATTATCCTTTTGTTCTATTGTGCTTGTTGGATATTCTTGTAAAATAACTTTGTCATGCGTGCTTTGTTTGGTTTGTAGGGATGGTGTTTTAGGTGTCTTGTTGACCACATAAGAAGGCTTTCCTTTTTATGTTTTGGTCTAATATATCTAGAATATCTGAACTACACTCTGAATAAGGTTTTCTTTGTCAAGTGTGAAAAAGATTACTCCTATCTAATTGTCGAGTCAAAGTCCATCACACTAGGCACAACGCCATCTTGGTTCTTTGTAGCTTGATGCATCGTACCTATGTGTGTTATCAAAAATAAGGAAATTTATGCTCTTCATCTCTCCCATCCTTGGATAAGCAATACATCATCATCATTCATCATTATATCTACTAAAGTCTCGATGACTAATGGAATTGTTGGACTTTTGTATTTTCTTGGATTTAAGCATTGACCACTCTCATTCTTCTATCCTCTTTCACGCTAATAGTGCATCTATCCTGCATCCTCCATAATTACATCATATCATCATAGGACAACATCATCCATCTCATCCAATCTCACTTGCATTGCATAATCATTTAAGATGTTTAAAATAATATAGATTTGGTATTCTAAGCATCTTACAAACATCTCATTTATATCATCATTTAAGTTGTTTAAAATATTATAGATTTTGTATTCTAAGCATCTTTAAAGCATTTGCATCAACATTATCATATAGATCTCTAGTCTAACCATCCATACATCCATAATTAACCTCTTTGTCATAATATCGACCTCATATTAAATATTTTTGCTTGATCTCTCAAGGGGGAAATGTACTAACTTACTTATTTCTGTTGGGGCATCCAAAAAAATAAAAATAAAAATAATTTTGATGTCGGCAGCATCATTCTTTGAACCAACACAACAAGTACATTACTACAAAGAGGGGAAAACTATAGACATGCAAAATTAACATCATATTTAATCATATTCTCCTTAATTAAATAAATCAAGTTTATTTAATTAATTTCTAAGGTCCTCCATTTAAATTTAACACTTACACCATCCCCTTTAGCTAAATAAATCAAAATATTTATTTAACTAAATTTAAAATCATTTTCTATCTTCTTTTGATTTATTTTTACCCATAAATATAAATCAAATAGGTCAAATCACCTAATCCTCTCTTAATTTTAAAAAATCATGATTAATGTTAATCTTAATGCAAGTCACATCCTCTAGCTTTTCCCACTTGCACAAATAAATCTTATAATTTCCCTCAACATGACATAATATGGAATATTCCTCCAATTTGAATTTCCCTTTCAAATGACTTGTCCCTTCCAACATAGCATTAATTCCCCTCTTACATGTCCCCCACTTGGAATTTAAGACCCCTTTCATCTCCCTCCAACAAGTCAAATTTGAAAAGGCCATCTAATGTCATTTATTGGCACATTCACATGGTGACAAGTGGCCTCTTCCTATTGGTTGAGGATTAGTCCCAGATTCCTCAACTTTGCTTCTTATTTCCTCAATCTCACCTATAAATCCAAATATTTCCTTCATCATTTTCATCTCCAATTTGAGAAAAGTTACTCTCTTCACATTGAGAGCTAATTTTGTCTACTTCATAGCATTTTCAACAATCTTCATCATTTGGTTTGTCAAAGGGTTGGGTAAGGGCTACTTTATACATAAAGAGTAGCACCAATCCAATATGGAATAGGTATGCATTGTGATTCTTTTATGCTTTCAATTAGTTTGGTTTTTTACTTTATTTATGTGGTATAATGTATTATTTCATAGGAGCCTTAGTTTATTTGCTTAGTTTTGAACTCACCATGCTAATGAGTGTTGGAGTTTATAGCTAATTTGCAGATTTATTGTGTTCACACACACCTTCTTATCTTCAAAGTCATCATCACTCATAGAGTTAGTGTTCTCCATTGATAGCATACCTGAACTACATTCCATGTATTCATCAAATGGGATTTGTTCATGTTCACTTATGAACAAGTGACTTCATGACCATTTGTATCATTGCATCGTTCATGTGTAGAAAGTACTTCTAAGCCACCCTCATGGAAGAATTCATACTCTTCAAGAGTTAAATTTAATAATTCACTCTCATCATGATCTTCTTCACTATCCAACTCATCACGACATAAGCTATGTTTAATATTTTCAAAATGAATGCTTAAAATTTCATTTTCAAGATCATGTTCACTAATTTGCGATGAGAAATCAGAAACACTTGCAAGTGTATCTTTATCTTCATCATTGGTATATAGATCTGCATATATGTTGCTTGTGGGCTGATCACAGTCCCTATCCTCATCCATACAACACGGTTCTTCATTTTATGATATACCATTTTCACTTGTTTGAATTGTTGTCTAATTTTTCTTAACATGACAATTTTCATCAACATATTGAGACATAATATTTTGTGCATAGTCACACTGGGCTCCTTCAACACTCTTTATCCATTCAAGCACCCGATCAAAACTATGAGGCTTCAATTCTTTTAGAGAGGTACTCAACACTGGCTAAAAGATTTCAAAAAATAAATCAATGCATGTTGAATCCTCAGGTTTGAAATTTTTGGGGATCTCCAACAAGGCATCAAAAATCTTGAGAAAAAATCATAGGGTGATTCTCCCTTGTGCCTCTTCATATTAGACAACTCTTGAATAAAATACATTTGGTCAACATTACTGAAATTTTGTTGATATTCAACTTGGAGCTCACTATGATCTATGTGTTGTAGTGATGGAAAATTCGGAATAGCAGAAGCATTACCCTCTTGGCAATAATTTCTATTGTTTGATCCATTATTTCCTATGTCACCAAAAGTTGTATACCTTGGCACTTTTTCACTCATTTTGGCCTTTTTCACTAAATTTTGGCCTTGATTACCTTGATTCAGCCTTGTAAGCTTGCAATTCATCAATGACATAACTGTGTCTTAATAAGGTGTTGTGAAGTGTTGCAATGCATTTACTCACTTTTCTAAGACCCTTTCAACATAATTCGCCTAAATAATACATTCTTACACCTTCCTAAGCCTTAAGACAAAGTGTTGTAAAGTGTTGTGTTGCATTTTCACACTTATCTAGGATCCTCATCCTTAAATCAACCCTTTTAATATGCTAATTTTACCTTTTAATGCATCATTAGTCCCAACCTAAGTGTGTTTCGGGAGGAAAATCTAATTAAATTTATTAAACATAAATTAATTCCTGATCACCACCAAAATTTGCCTAGGTGGACTAGGTCGCCACTTTGGGTGACCTAGTCCCTTTAGGCATAAAATTCAAATTTTAATTATGATTCAAAGGGAATATTGCCTGCTAAACCCTAGGTCTAGTCTATTAGGTTACATATCGAGAAAATTAGGGTTTCACATGTACAAATAAGGGTTTTCATCTTCATTTTTCCTCTCTCCTAGCTCATTTTTACTCTCCTGCTCTCAAATTTTCAAGCACCCAAGCAGCCAAGACTTCACAAGGAAGCATACAAGAATTAGGGTTTTTAGGTTACTTCCATTAGAGCTTCTCATGAATGTTGTAGACCATTCACAAAGGTTTTGTAATAATTTATATTGTGTTATCATTCAATCTTGCATTCCTTTTCTTTCATCTCATTTGGGTTTAATCACCTACAAAGGGGTTTGACTTAGGAAAACCCCTATTTCCTAACCCCAACAATTTCTGGTCTTTCCATGTGTTTGCAAGTCTTTTGATGCAAATTAGGTGAAGGATAAAGTGTTGCAAGAAGTACCAAAATTCTCCTCAAGTCAAATCAAAGCCTTAAACCCTAGGAAGGACAAGAAGACAAGCTACATGTCACTTTCAAAAGTTCTTGTCATAGGTTGTTGCAGAAAATGGAAACATCAATCGGGACCCACAAAAGAAAAGATTGATTCCTCTAAAAGCTACAAGAGGACTAGGCTGCCCCTATTGGTGACCTTGTCCCTATGCTTAGCCCGAAAAAGGGCTTTTGTATTTTTGGGCACCCATTTCCCTGAAACCTGTTTTGGTAGAATTTCCAAGTTGGAGGACTAGGTCACCCTAGTTGGCGTAAGTGTCCTTTTTCTCAGTTTAGATAATTTCAGGGAGATCCCAAGATTATTCAACTGGAACATCACTTTCCAACGTACAAACCTTTTTTCCCTCTTTGTTACTTTCCATAAATCATATATTTAGGTCATTTTAGAGTAGACTTGCATTATTTTAGTTTGATTTCATTTACATTTGCATACATTTAGATTAGTTTCATTTTTACTTCCAGTTCTAGTCACACATTTCACACACTTAGCACAAACAAATCATCAAATCCTTCCCCCTTTTTGAATTAACCTCACCATATCACATATCAACATAGTGGAAAGAGTGTTATTCCTAACCCGAGTGCTCTTAGAGTGAAAAAACCTAGGAGCCTAGTAAATGGATCCTCTTTCCCTTGTTAGACCACACATGTGTTTTTGGTGGTTCATTTTGGTGAACCCATCTGTAGACAATTAGCTAGCTTTTTGATTTATTTTTCTTTTCATCTTAGAGATAACTTGCATTGCATTGAAATATTGCATTTTTTACATCACAGGGTTAATGATAAAAGTGTATTTAGTGAAAATTCATGGTAAATTTGCATATTGTATTACATCTTTAATAAGAAAACACAAAAAAAATTGCATTTTTAATTTCTATTTGCACTTAAACATAAAATAAACCATAATAATTAGCCAAAAATATAGATATCTTTCAAAAACACCACTCTTGGAACTAAGTCACCACACTAGGTGACCTAGTCCTCTTACACAGTTTGCATCCCTCTTTTTCTCATTTTTTGCACCTTGTTTGTAATTCTAGTTTCTCTCATTGTTGCTCTATGGTCCTTTCTAGATTTTCTATTTCAATCCATTTTTTGTCATTACTTCAACCTAATCATGGCCATGTCCTTCAAAAATTTATGGACCTCCCTCAAATCCATAATGGACATGTCAAGCTACACCTTTGCAATTGATCTTAATGACCTTGAACCCAATCTTGCTCAAACAACTCCCAATGAATGTCCTCCTACAAAAGAAGACATCATTGGAGATGATGATGTTAGCATGTATTGGTTCCTTAAGGAGTGCCTTGAAAAACCTTGAAGCCAATGCTTCTTTTTACCCCTCTATGAACCAACCAGTGATGCCTCACATATTACCTCTTAACTCATTTCCTTATTTTCATCCAAAAGTTCATAATGGAGCTTGGCTACCTACCCAAGGTGATCCTAGTCCCTCTCAACCAACCCCTCAACCCTTTTATCATAACCTGATAGCCCACCCTCCCATTAATCTACAACATACTTATGGCAAAGGGTTCACCATTTTAAGAAAGCAAGGTGGTGATCTTATGAATGAACATGAAATTCACAAATGTTATGACCAATTGCAACCTAATGATTACCATATGGGCATCAGTTATCATGATCCCCCTCATCCTCAATTGCACCCTATAGAGTGCCCTAAGCTCTGTAATGATGACACAATAATATTTGATACCCCTCCTAACTTGGATTTTCTTCTTCCTAAGGAAAGGCCACCATCTCCTCCTACCAACAATGCTCAACCTCTGATCATTTTAGGACCTCCTGCTCCCATCCCATACTTTTAGGTTGGTGAGTCTAGCCACCATAAGAGGCTATATAAATTGTAGAAACTTAAGTTTCCTCTCCATCTACCTCTTGAATGTGAGAGACAATTATACATCCTCTTAAACAAAGGCATGATCATCACCTTACCTCATCATAATAAGCTGGTCATTCATCCTCAAAATTCCAATGCACCACATTGTTCTTATCATTGTGTTCTCAACCATCAAAGTGATGAATGCTGCCATTTGTGAGAGATACTAAATAAGTATTACTTCATTAGTTTTGAGTGTTACCCTATTGACCCATAGTACATTCTCATGTACCCATTTTTGTAATAGTTGTAGAACATGTCCTTCTCACTATTACATTACCCCTCTCATCACCTATCTTGGCTCCCTCCAACCTTGCACTTAGTGGGGGAAAGAGGCTGCTAGCCTTGTCCTAGTAATGCACTTGTCTTTGTCCCTTAGATTTGTTATCCACCTCCCACTTTTTCCCACCAAGGTGGGGAGGTGGATGCCTTGCTTCACATTTGACTTACACTTTCCTTACTAGTCTTGTGTTTCTTTACGTTTCATGTACCCCTTGTTTTGTTTGATGTTTCCTCACTATTTATGAAATTCTTCTATATGCCACTCCCTTCTTCTATGTGTCATGCATGCCTTTTTCACTCTTTTCTTTTCAATTTCTCCCTTTTACCTTTCATTTGGAGATGATACAAGGCATTGAGACCACAATGTCTCCTTCATGTTGACCCAAATGAATTTATCCTCTTTTGTCTTTTTCCTTTCATTTGAGGATGACACAAGACATCGAGACCGCAATGTCTCCTTCATCTTGACTCAAAAAAAATAAGGATCTTTTTCTTTTGTCCTTTTCTTTTTCTTTCTTTGGTCCTTTTTGGGGACAATGAAAATTATTTAGACATCCTATTTCTCCTCCATGTTGACCCAAAATGACTCTTCTTTTTCATTTTTCTTTCTCTCTCTATGTGTCCTTCTAGTTCTATGTGTTTGGGGAGATGATGATAGTTCCACACTCTCTAAAACAGACATTCCAGCAATGAACATACTGACCTCAAATACATAGATTCCTCATGTGTTTGGTGTTTACCATTTTGGGGGCATATTTCCCCTTCTCTTTTGCTTGCTTCTTTTTCACATGGTGTAGCCTTTCTTAGATACTCATTGCCTAACATTAGGTTCTCTAGGTAGGATCTCATGTCCCTTTTTCATTTTACCTTTCTCTAATTTAAAGCAATTGCTCAAAAAGCCATGTGTAGCAATCCCTTTAAAGTGGGGGCATACATTAGCACTATTTTATTTTACTTTTATTTTTTGCATTTTCATTTGCTTTTCCTTTTCCTGTGCTTCCTAGTGCAACCTTGTTACTTCAAATGATTCATTTCTCACTTTGTATATGAAATTGGGTATGATTTCGTTCATAGGTGTGACTTATCTCAACATATTATATTCCTTTTAGTGGCCTGATGTGATGCACTGCATCCCCTAAGTTGTGAATATTCTATCCTTTGATCGGTCCTCTTTTGGAGACATTACACACAATGTTCCCCTAAGTTAGATACTTTGTATGAACTAAACAAGAGTCCTTCAAACACTTTAATTTTTCATTTGTTTGCACTTTTCACCTTTTTGCATTTTTCATGTTACACCTTTTTTCATTTGTACATACATGGCCACCTTGCATAAAAAAACTTGCATGACACTAGTGCCAGCTTGCACTTGTTCATGGGTTCTAAGCATCCAAGGATTTGCTTGTCTCATGAATTGCACCACTATGTTTTGTGTTGCCCTATCAAAGTTATTAGGAGGTATAACTTCGATATGGTTGACTGGGAAGCCCAACTAGTGGCACGACTTTCCCCATAGCCACATTTTTGTGTTTGAGTGCATACCCACTGTGTGTATGTATTTCACCACCTTTTGGCATTCTCACCCAATGAAAAACTGAAAATATCATCAACCCAAAGTGAGTACATCCTTTCCTTTTAGACAAACAACCTAGATCTGATCCACAACTAGACGGACAAATGGTTGAAGCTTGATTTGACCTTTTTCACATCATTCCTTGTGTGATCTGCTATACTTATGTTTAGTTTTCCATGTGATCTTGATCTTCGGGACCTTACCATCCCTCTTGATCATAGTCATCTCACCTACTAGCATGAGTACATTAGATCCCTCTCGACACACATGATTCATCTACTTTAGTGTGTGTATGAAGAACATTCATACTCTCACTAAAGTGGGGGATAAATGTGTTACCAACAAGTGTATACCTTGGCACTTTTTCACTCATTTTGACCTTTTTCACTAGATTTTGGCCTTGATTACCTTGATTCATCCTTGAAAGCTTGTAATTCATCAATGACATAATGGTGTTTTATTAAAGTTTTGTGAAGTGTTTTAATGCATTTCCTCACTTTTCTAAGACCTTTTCAATACAATTCACCTAAATAATACATTCTTACACCTTCCTAATCCTTAAGACAGGGTGTTGTAAGGTGTTTTGTTGCATTTTCACACTTATCTAGGCTCATCACCCTTAAATCAACCCTTTTTATATGCTAATTTTCCCTTTTAATTCATCACTAGTCTTGACATAAGTGTGTTTGGGAGGAAAATATGATTAAATTTATTAAACATAAATTAATTCTTGACCACCACCAAAATATGCATAGGTGGACTAGGTCACCACTTTGGGCGACCTAGTCCATTTAGGCATAAAATTCAAATTTTAATTAAGATTCAATGAGAATCTTGCCTCCTAAACCCTAGGGTCATCCTATTAGGTTGCATTTTGGTAAAATTAGGGTTTCACATGTACAAATAGGGGTTTTCATCTCCATTTTTCCTCTCTCCTAGCTCATTTTTACTCTCTTTCTCTCAATTTTCAAACACCCAAGCAACCAAGACTGCACAAACAAGCATACAAGCATTAGGGTTTGTAGGTTACCTTCGTTAGAGCTAGTCATTCATATTGTAGACTATCAATAAAGGTTTGGTAATAATTTCTATTGTGTTATAATTCAATCTTACATTCCTTTGCTTTCATCTCATTTGGGTTTAATCACCTACAAAGGGGTGTGACTTAGGCAAACGCCTATTTCCTAACCCCAACAATTTATGGTCTTTGCATGTGTTTGTAGGTCTTTTGATGTAGACTGGGTGAAGGAAAAAGTGTTAAAATAAGTACCAATATTCTCCTCAAGTCAAATCCAAGCCTCAAACCCTAGGAAGGACAAGAAGACAAGCTATAGGTCACTTTCAGGAGTTCCTATCATGGGTTGCTCCAAAAAAGGGAAACATCAACCAAGACCCAAAAAGTCAAAGCCTGATTCTTCAAAAAACTACAACAGGACTAGATTACCCCTATTGGTGACCTTGTCCTTATGCTAAGCTCGGAAAAGGGTTTCTGTATTTTTGGGCACCCATTTCTCCAAAACCTGTTTTGGCAGAATTTCTAGGTTGGAGGACTAGGTCACCCCAATGGGCGTAAGTGTCCTTTTGCTCATTTCAAGCAATTTCTAGGAGATCCTAAGAGAATTCAACTATCACATCACTTTCCCAGGTACACATCTTCTGTCCCTCTCTACTACTTTCCAAAAAGCATACATTTAGGTCATTTTAGAGTAGACTTGCATTAGTTTAGTTTTATTTAATTTACGTAAAGGGATCGTCTTTCCCTTGTTAGACCAAAAATGTGTTTTTGGAGGTTCATTTAAATTTTCATGAGGTGTTCTATTATAACTGAACTTGCAGCAATGTATTCTTTCATCATTGAATATTTCAAATTATTCTCAACATCCATGGAAATTCGATATGCTTGATGTATTGTTGCAAGCTCTTTATGTTTTAATAGATAACTCATTTCTTCACCAAATGCATCAAATTATACAATCAAACACACTACATCATTTGGTCTCATGCTTTCAATAATGTCACCTAATGTTCTTGAAAATCTAATATTGAAAGTTGGGACTAAAGTCTCATCTTCTTCTTTCTGAATGTTGTTAAATTTTTGTCTCACTGAATGTGGATTAATTATTTCTCCAAACTATTATATGAATACTACCATGAACTCATTCCATGAAGAGATAGACCACACTGGGGTGATCCCACAAAGCTGGTTTACAATTTCTAAGAGGAACTGATTTTTGCTAAAATCACATAATTTTAGAAAATATAATGATTTAAGCATTAAAAATTTCTATTTTAAGGATTCCAATTGAATAGGATTTGATCAAACCACCTTAGATCAAACCCCCTTGGATAGAACCTCGCTAGTTTTAAACCATACCTATAAATGAGTCTCCTTTACACCTATCAAAATGCAAATAAAAAATCGCTTTTGATTTACCTTCTGGGGGATCAAATGAATTCATTTAAAATTTATTTAAAATTATTATGTTAGTCCTCAGAACGAGCTATCCAATGAATATAACTTTAATATGTTTTGGTATTATTATGTATATGATTTTTTAGTTTTATTAAACATAGGTTTTTAACCGAAAATCAAGCTCTTTGTTCTGCACATGTGGAAAAATAAAAGATTATCAAAATAAAAAATTTAAAAATATGTTTAGGCTGGGTATTGATGTCCTTGATCCATTAAAAAGAAATAATAATAATTTTGATATAGACATAAAAAATTATGTTGTATACAGTCTTCCTATGTTCGAATTGTAATTCGTTTGACTTCAAAACTTGATTGAGGAAAAAACATTCAATAAAACACTATAAAACCAAATGAAAGTGCTAGATATCGTAGTTACAAATATAAATTCAAAAAAAATAGAATTGTATCCTTCATACAAAAAAAGTTATGTTGTATATGGTGAGTGTCACTCCTTAAAAATGCTTTTTTTTTTAAAACTAGTTTTCTAAGGAGATGGAAAAATAAGTGCAATCTGATTCCAAAAAAAATGAAAAAAATATATTTATAATCTATAGACAAAACTTCACAAATCACTATTTTTCATCATCTTCAAATTCCTCATGATTTAGCCACTATAGGATCCTGAAAGTGAAGATTTAGTTAAACAAAATTAGTTTTGGTGTCGAGTTTTCCCAAAAATTGTAAACCAGTATTGTGGGATCACCCACTGGCAAATATGAAAACCAATCTCTAGCATCTTTCTTAAAATATTGAACAAAAAACTTCATGACAAAATCTTCATTACTTATTTGAAAATCTCCCATCAAATCAGAAAACTCTTCTAGATGTTGATTCTGATATTTTCCCTTTGAACTTTGGAAAATGTTCCCTAAATTCATTAGGAACAAAGTTTGGGAAACCTTGAATACCATTAAAATTCAATGGTCTATATCTTTCCTCAAATAATTTTCTTTGATGACATGACATGGGCTGCAAACTTTTCATGTTTAATTCATGCACCCCACATGGATGTACAAGATAATGATACTATTGGAATGATGGATGCACAGGTGTCCTTGATGAATCTGCAATCTTCAATGGAGGACCTTTTCCAGGAAAAAATATTCAACCACACAGAAAGTATGATAATGGCATTCAAATAGAGATTCTATTATGATCTATCTAGATATAGATATTTTACAAAGAGTACATATGCCTGATTATATAGGCAAGTGCTAAACCTAGAATGCAAAGGATGTTGCCAAGTGTTCAAATCACACTTCATGTGACAACAAGAAACCCTAACCAACTACCTAGGGAATGATAGCAAGATGGAGATAAGTTCTAGAAAAGACAACTCATCTTCTAGAAGGGAATCTTATCTCAACAACATTATTAAATGATTAAATGCAACCTAGGACTAATATGATTAATTAAGACTTAAGTTAACTTATGCTAGTGTAATAATTAATTAATTGCACTAACACCCCCCATAAGTGAAACTTAGGGAGGAAAAGAAAAATATAATGATTATGCATGATGATGATGTTGGAGTTGAGAAAATACAACACCGCAGGAGCCCAGTGACCTCTACAACCAAATAACCTGTTACAAGGAGAAGCAAAGAGAAGCAACAAAGAAAATGCTCATGAATGTGGAGCAATGTATTCACCCAAAATATAAAATGAATTAATGATACAAAAGATAGTTTTCAACCACATATAGGTCAAAATCCTAAAAAAGGAAAACCCTAGGCTTGCACAATAATAATTAATAAAGTAATTAATTATTATGCACCTAATGTTAGCTTAAGATAAAAAAGGTAAAAGGGAACTTTAGGTAATTAAACAAATATTGTTTAATTAATAAAGTATATACCCAATTACTCTAACACCCCCCCTTAAGCTAGACTTAGGGAGAAGCTAAAACCTAGAAGAAGCTACTGAAAGCAAAAGCAATGGGTCCCAACAACAAGGCCAGATCAGGTACCCATGTACAAAATCAATGCAAACTAAATGAAATGGGGTAAAGGAGAAAACCCAGTGGGAACAAAACTCCTCCCCAAAAATAGAATGCAAGGAAGGAAAGCAATGCACTAATGCAATAAGGATAGGAGGTGGATAACATTATACCCCCCATAGATAACTTCTATCATATAAGTACATGTACAATGGTCTCCATAGGAGAGATAGAAAGAGAGAAGAAGGCCCCCCCACAATGAAGAAACTCCTATCACAATGGTAGATGTCTGATGTAGAATCCAAAAGGAGATCCTACAGTAGAAAATGATATTCCTCCCCTTGGGAAGAAATGGATCCAAAGGATGATGTTGAAGAAACCCTATGAAGAATGATGAACCAATTTGTCTCAAGATGTGTGCCATGATAGGATGCTGAAGAGTCTCACTGTCTGAACGGAAACAAATAATGCCAAATCCAAACTGATGTGAAGAATACTGAAATACAACCTCTGAATGCACGGATAATGGTGGGCGAACAATGGTAACCCGACTGTCAAGGTAGAGGAGATGAATGTCCTCAAAATAATCCTCCAAATCTACAATATAGGACTCCACAAACAAGAAAGATATGTCTACAACATAAGAGTCCAAAGTAGCTATGTTTGGAAGATGTATGATTCCCTGCTCCATTGAATCAAGAACAACAAGAGATGTTGATGAAGTCTCAGTCTGAAGAGTAGGAACTGTGAGACAAACCTTTGATCCATCAGAACATGTAAGGGTGTCTAAATACTCAAGCTCCTCTAAAGTATCATGATCAAAGGGTGTATTCTCTCTCCAAGAAATGGGTAAGAGACAATCTGAAGCAGGATCCTCTGATAATGGAGAGAGAATTGGGTCTCCATAGATCTCACAAAGATGTGTCCAAAGTGGGTGAGGACAATCAATGTCCGATATAGACAACACAGTGTCATGATCAACACTAGACAATATAAGTCCTACTATGTGATTTATAATGATATCCCATGCTAATTTTCCCTCTAAAGTTGCTGGTTCAGGTATGAGATCATACAAATAAGGCAAAATATTAAGCCACCTACAATGTGTAAGTATACCCTTTGCCCATGACTCATAATTACCCCGTTCTAGAAGAACAACTAAAGGGTGAGTAGAAAAACCCATGATAACTCTTCAAATGAAAAATTTAGAGACTAATGATCTCAGCAATGATAAATCATATCAACATAACCCATCCAATGCAAACAAAGCCCATGTAGGAGCCAGGATGACCAAATAATTGAGCAAAGTGTAAAAACACACAAGGCTGAGTAAAAAATACCTGGTAAATATTCTGATAAAATAGTCTATATATCTAGAAAGATCACTATATTAATTTTCCAATGCCTGTTTGTTTGTGCAAAATGGAGTTCAGACGCAAAAGATACGCCCCTTGGAGTGAAAAAACCAAGTTTTGACTTTGACTAGCAAAAAAGACTGCAAAACTACAAAATTAGGAAAAATTACCAGTATCACTAGAACGGTCCCAAAACTAGCTTTCCGACCATATCTCATTTTCGAAAATCTGAGAAAAAATGCCCATTTTACGCCCGATTTAGCGCAAGTTTCTTAGAAGGGGAAAAAAATGTCTCACAGCCCTTAGGGGCTAAAGTCTTCGGCCCCTAGTCACGTGGACGACCAGGGGGTTGGCGGCCCCTGGTTCCTCATAAGACCTTGGCACTAGCAGGGTAAGCCCTTAGGGGCTGTCAGCGGGGTGCTGGTCACCCATAGGACCTGGCGGTGGGGTTTAAAGCTCGCAGGGGCTGGAGGGGCCGATAGAAGTTGACAGAGCCTGCGGAGTCGGTGAGCTCAGTGGTGAGCTCGGTGGCAAGGAGCTTGGTGGAAGGAGCTAGTGGGGAGCTCAACAGATGCAACCAAGTGGAGCGCGGGGCGGCAGATAGAGCAATGCGGGCGGAGCGGAGCCGGAGGCGTGGAGTGGTGGCCGACAGAGCTGGGCCGAGCGACGACCGAAGTGGCCATGCTGGGCTGGTCGGCGCGGCGGGGTCGGAGCTCGGCGACACACCAGTGTATGAGCGGTGGTTGGTGGCTGCTTGGTGGCCACCAGGCAGCTGAGCAGTGGTGCAAGAATTTGTACGGGCCGCACATAAAATAATAAAAAAACCTTAGGTTTTTTTTTATTTTTAAAATTTTTTTTGTGATTTTTTTGCTGCAAGGGCCATATGGCCAAACCCTAAAATTTTTTTTGCATCCCTGGTTGACTATAACCAAAATCGATGATTTGACAATCGATTTAGAGGTTTTCTTCAATCTCAGTGACATTGGAACCGTATTTCAGAGCTCTTCAGTTTCATCCGTGCACTTTTTCCAGATTTCACTCCAGTTATATTTTATTCAGTTATTTGTGTTTTCACACTCTGGTGGATTACTTGGACATATTTTCTCTTGGAAACTTTTTGTTCACAGTCGATTTAGGGGTTTTTTGCAATCTCAGTAGTGTTGGAACCGTATTTTAGAGCTCTTCAGTTTCATCCATGCACTTTTTCCAGATTTCACTTCAGGTATATTTTATTCAGTTATTTGTGTTTTCACACTCTGGTGGATTACCTGGACATATTTGCTCTTGGAAACTTTTTGTTTGCAGTCGATTTAGGGGTTTTTTGCAATCTTAGCAGCGTTGGAACTATATTTTAGAGCTCTTCAATTTCATCCATGCACTTTTTCCAAATTTCACTCTAGGTATATTTTATTCAGTTATTTGTGTTTTCACACTTTGGTGGATTACCTAGACATATTTTCTCTTGGAAAATTTTTGTTCACATGGGATGCTTTGTTCTTGGCTATTCTTCATATATTTCCAGCATTTTGTCCTTTGAGGACATTTTGAGCATCATTTGTAAGCTATCTTTTATGTAAACACACTGAGATAAAGTGCCACACTATTGTACATGCATCTTTTGGGGATTTTGCACATAAGGTTGTGCCATATTTTTTACTCGCACTGATATTATAAAGTGCCATGAGGGGTTGTGTAGTTTTCCTTTGTATTTCCATCACATATTTGTCTGGTGAGTATCCCTCCATGATGACATTGAATCCATACCATAGGGGGTTGTGTAGTTTTCCTTTGTTTTCCATCACACCTTTGTTCGGTGAGTGTCCCTCCACAACGATCATGGATCCATATGATTCCAGCCTCATGCATGTGTGTTTTGTTTTGCACACCACTTTTTCAGTTGTAGGTGCTATCTTGTGCACTTTCAGTTGTTTCTTCTCCTTCATGCACTATAGGGTGTTTCACACCATTTCAATGGATCTATCAGGCTTTGATACCATGTTGGAGTTGAGAAAATACAACACCACAGGAACCCAGTGACCTCTGCAAGAAAATAACCTGTTACAAGGAGAAGCAACAAAAAAAATGCTCATGAATGTGGAGCAATGTATTCACCCAAAATGTAAAATGAATTAATGATACAAAAGATAGTTTTCAACCACATATAGGTCAAAACCCTAAAAAAGGAAAACCCTAGGCTTGCACAATAATAATTAATAAAGTAATTAATTATTATACACCTAATGTTAGCTTAAGTGAAAAGAGGTAAAAGGGAACTTTACGTAATTAAACAAATATTGTTTAATTAATAAAGTAAATACCCAATTACTCTAACAGATGATGTGTCTCGACTGATGGCCACTTTAGGTACCCATGTACATAGAATGAAAATGCAACTAATCTCCCACAAACGAGGAAAAGGGGGAAAACCCAGTGGGAAGAAAACTTCTCTCCAAAAAAGAGAGATAAAATGCAGAAAGGTGATGATTGGAGGACTCAACATCATCCCCCCAAGGAAAATAATCATCACATGGATACAATACAATTAATGCCCCCCTCATAGGAGGGAAATAGAGAGAAAATATAGCCCCCAATGAAAATGTGATCACTTGCAAAAAAGATAAGCGTATGTAGACAAAACATGATCCAATGTCGACAAACAACTTGTCTCCCTTTCAGAAGAAACAAAACCAGGTGCAAGTGTAGAGATGCTTCCCATTCTATATAGGAATTGAAGGAAGGATGTAGATGAATGTTGATGATCTCTCTGAAAGCTTATCATGTGTCTCCTTGCCTAATGAAGATGAAGATGCCACAACCCACTCAAGTACATACCCAATTAATGTAGAAGGTGACAAATCAGGATGATGCAGAAATCGATGTTGAACATGATCCAAAGTCTACTTTGTGATGTTCCTTCCATTGAAGGAATATATGAAGACTTGATTGCCCCCCCATAATGAAGTGTCGTCAAAACCACTGAGAGAAGACTGAAGCCAATCCAATGGTAGATGCAGAAGAAACTCCGATGAAGATGGAGGAAGTCTCATATATGAAATTTGTTTTGAGAAACCAAGTGCCCCCAAGATAGTCTCAGGATTCCCAATTAAGGTTGAGACAATGAATTGTGGAGACACAAGGGAACTCTCCAAAGTAAGATCTGAATAGAGGAGTGAGATCCCCTCAAGAATGTCCTCCAAACCTGTAGAAGCGGCCAAGTCAGCAATCCCTGAAGCAAAGCCATCCTATGATGTCAAGTCTGGAAAACGGAATGTGTCCTGATGAATGATGATGATGGAAGGCTCAATCAATGACTCTGGACAAGGAATCACTAAATATGAAGGGATACCAATAGTCTCTAATGGAGAAGAAGGATAATATGCAAGCCCCATAAGGTACAAACAAATTTCTCTAAAATTACAAAGACAATGACCTTCAACAACAAATAGAAACTTCCAAAGAGGATGTGCAACTGAAGTGATGCCACCCAAAAAAAAATCTTTTCCCAAGCTTAAGGATATCCAAGTTATTTAAAAAATGCACCAAATTGAACAAAACCAATGCAAGAGTACCTGGACCTGAAATTGATCAAAGTGAATGGATGGATGAAAAGAGCTCTGAATTACCTTCTTGATGCTACTAGAATCACTAAATTTTGATCAACGGTTGCAAATATATGAACCTTTATTTCCAAACTAGGGTTTTTACTTCACTTAAATATAGAATATTTTGATAGATAAATTCTACAAAATTGATTGCACCACTGGAAAGTAGACCAAATTCTATTTCCAACGATATCTTGTTTGTCGATTTTTGACACCGTGGCGTGAAGATATGGTGATTTGAAAAAATCTGCCCTATTAGGGCCTGCAGTCTAAATAGGTGCAAAAATAAAGCACCTCAGGAAAAAAAAATAGAGCCCTTGGTCATTGATAGGACCACGGGCATAAGACCTGCAATAAAAGGATGGCCTCTGAGTGGAGCACCAGCCGAGCAGCAACTGGGTGGAACAGGCGGTGCCACTGGGAGCAAGTAGGGCCCTCGGTCACGGATACGACCAGGGCTAGCAATGAGGGCTCGACAGAGACTCTGGTGGTTAAGCAATGGGAATGGTCATCGAAGGATGTGACAAGTACTGATGGAAGCGATGGTTGGTGGGAGCTTCAGTAACGACAGTCGGATGTGATAGGCGGTGATGGTGGGAATGGACGGCGAATGATGTCGGCCAATGTGACAACCTTCTATAGACTGGTCGGTGGGCCGACCAATAAAAAATATGAATATTGCAAAATATTCAATTCAAATTTAAAACAAATATAATATATTAAATCTGCAAAAAATACAATGTTGACGGATGGAGAAATACGAAGCCGATGGAGATTAATAACCTGCAGAGAAAATTTAAACCCAATGCCAACTTAGGAATAAAATACCAGTCGCCTAGAGAATGAAAGTTTTGCAAGAACTATAGGAAAATTTGTTCATTTTTTACAATAAAAATTTCCCAATGACTTAGAAAAAAATTTCCATGATGGAAGACTGAAAGGGGAAATTTTATTTCTGCGAAAACTATACGGATCGTACAAAAATGCAAAAACCCTAGATACCTCAAATGGCTCCCGCTGTGAATATGTCGAAATTGGATGAATGGGCAGGAAATCTATAGGTTTTGATGCCTTCAGAGCGCAATGGAGAGGTCGGGTAGAGCCTGATCTGTACCAGAAAACAAATTTTTCCCCAGGTAGAACCAACTAGCCTGCAAAGAAAACCCTTAAGCTTGCAAAGAATCTCACTAGCCAAACTTTCTTGATCGTGGGATGAACCTTCACTGGAATAGCTTTGATACCATGTTGGAATGATGGATGCACAGGTGTCCTTGATGAAGTTGCAATCTTCAATGGAGGACCTTTGCCAAGAAGAAATATTCAACCACACAGAAATTATGATAATGGCATTCAAATAGAGATTCTATTATTATCTATCTAGATATAGATATTTTACAAAGAGTACATATGCCTGATTATATAGGAAAGTGCTAAACCTAGAATGCAAAGGATGTTTCCAAGTGTTCAAATCACACTTCATGTGACAACAAGAAACCCTAACCAACTACCTAGGGAATGATAACAAGATGGAGATAAGTTCTAGAAAAGACAACTCATCTTCTAGAAGGGAATCTTATCTCAACAACATTATTAAATGATTAAATGCAACCTAGGACTAAAATGATTAATTAAGACCTAAGTTAACTTATGCTAGTGTAATAATTAATTAATTACACTAACAGATACATTTTCTTACACCCCTTTACAAACTTCAAATATCAACTCTATAGTTGATCACTACCCTTTCTTCATTTTATCATGACCTTAAAATATAACAATGCATAACTCAAATAATTCTACATCTAAGATCTCTCTAATGGAAAAATTATTAAAAACAAGCATACTTCTTCATTACCACATAGAAGCTTCAAATTATAGCTCATAAGTATGAAAAAAATCTACCACTACCATTCCCTTTCTTAGTGCTTAATTCACTTAATAGGGAATCAACATTTTTTCAAGAATTGAATACTTGTCATAAACTTCTTTCAAACATAATAATACTTTGTTTAAATTTATGAGAATACATGGAAAATTTGAGCAGCTGCTAACCTTTCTTCTCAACAAAACATTTTTTAAGATCTAAGATTTTCTTAAAATCTTCATCAGGTTATTTGAAAAGAGTCACCACCTCTCTTCAAAGAGGACTAAACTTTAAGCAGCATGAAGCTCTTTTAAAAATAAATTTCCTTGTAGGTCTTCTTCCAGAATAGAGTCACACAAATTCTTTGAAATTTTTGCTGCAAAAAACTCACTTCCAGGTATAAAAATTCTATATATCTGAACCAGATGTCTAGATTTACCGAACTCTTGAATCTGTGATGTAATAGTCTAGAACTGGAGATTCAAAGTTCTACCTAGTAGAGTCACCAATTTGCTGGTGTTTTTTCTTGCAATCCCCAATTCTAAGGAAAAAAAACAATTCCTAAATAGAGGGATCAAGAGGTTAAGAAAAATGTCTTTCACTATCAACGAATTAGGGACAAGAAAGGCCAATGAACAAGACTATGAAATCGTTTTGCACTTTGAGCTCCATGGGACTCAGGAGGGTGCTCCTATTCAAAGAATTTCACATTTAATGAAACTTGCACTAAACAACACATTGCGAATTTCTAACATTTGGATGATTCTCAGATAAATGTATAAAGGGTGCTATACATTTTATTAAATTCTTATATAATCCCTTTGCACCTTCAGTCAACACTGAGAATAGATAAATTAAGAGACATCTTTACTTCAAATACACAAATAAGTTACAAGAGAATCATTCTCAATCATAACCCTCGTGTGTTTTTAGTCTCCATGAAGATATAGAAAACCTAATAAATTAGACTTCAAAATGGAAAAGATTCGTTGAGTATTTAAATGGTCATTCCCTCTAGAGTTTGCACAAAATAAAACACTAGACTGATGCCTTGTCCATAATAGAGTCAAAATAAAATACCCATATAGTAATAGCCTGAACACAAAACCAGTGACCATTAAGTCATGACTGCATTACAATAATGAGGTCTCTTAAGGAAATATTTGTAACATTCTCATAGATCTTGAATGTCATGTATAATATATTAAATATTTGACTGAAAGCATAGTTAATTTGTTATTTGAACAAAAGCCATTAATCCAAATATTTATTGCAAAAAATGTGCAATAAAAACGATTATAATCCTTAATTACTTTGATAAAAAATATAATGCATACATTCAAGAGACATTACAATATGAAATTTTCATGATTTGCAAACTGATTTGCTTGCCATTAATAGAAATGAATTACACCGTTGAAACTTTGAAATTAAAATAATTCCTAACCTAGAGATAACGTTGTACAAAAACTACAATATCTTCAACTTGGAGAAAACTTAAACTCTCCCAAATGAAACCAAAAATTACATTTTAAGAGAAAAAATAAGAGAAGATAGAAGCCTTAAAAACAATCCTCAATTGACACATGACATCTTTAGCTCCCTTGATTCTCCAACAA
Source organism: Sequoiadendron giganteum (assembly GCA_007115665.2). NCBI lineage: Eukaryota > Viridiplantae > Streptophyta > Pinopsida > Cupressales > Cupressaceae > Sequoiadendron > Sequoiadendron giganteum. The sequence continues at coordinate 916,525,843 of CM021100.1, forward strand.
TATGATATTTAGAAAATTCCTCTTTACTCTCCATCTTCTTTGTCTTTACTTGTAAATCCCATGCATCTTTTACCCTAGCTATAAAAATAAATTACTGCTGCAATTTCACCTGGCAAGTGAAACATTTCACTTGGCAAGTGAAACATTTCACTTCTAGGTAAAAAACCATTTACTGGCAATTAAATTTTTTATTTAACTTGCATTTTAGTAAAGTATAGAGTCTTAATTTCTTCCTTTGTAATTAAATCTGATAGTTTAAAACACATTCCTAAGAAAATTCTTCACCATGACAACCTTTGTTTCATTTGACATTTTGTCAAATACCTTTCGTTAAGCCACCATAATTGTGTATTTTTCTTCAAGATCCAATTGCATGAATTTTATTATTTCCAACTAGGGGAGAAAATTCTTGCAATTTAAAGAAAATTAAAAGCTTTCATTCCACAGGCTTTACCCAATAGAAGACCCTATTCCATGCAGAAAGATGAAATTTACATTTGAGTGCTCTTTGCATGATGGAAGTTGTTGCAGATCATGAAATCAAATGTTTGACCATTTTAATGGTGAATCACATTTTGAAAATGTTTTAAATAACATTTAAATGATTCCCAATATGTGAGAAATTATTGCAAATTGATTTACAACTATGCTAGTATTTTTTGTTGTAGTTGGGCGTGTAAGGCAATTTCTGAGCATTTTAGAGCATCATAGCAGCCAATTTCTTCAATTTAAATGCTCCAAAACCTTCCCAAAGTGTTTAAATAGGGATAGGACACTTATTTAATCCATTAAAAATCTTTGGACAGCCTCAAAAGAGCCAAAAGGTGGCTTACCCGCCAACTCGTGCCCTTCATAAAACCTCTTGAAAAGTCTAGTGGGCTAACAAGGAAAGGCTTTGTGTGTAAAATTTTGACTTTTATTTCATCTTGAGAAATGTAAAAATGTTTTCAAAGATCCCCCTAACATTTCAAACACCAAAAATGCTTTAAATCTTGCAAAATTTTGAAGTTGCAAAGAGGAAAAAATATTTTTCTTGCTAGCAAAGTGATGAAAATTAGTTGCTCACAAATGAGACCACTTGGAGCCATGATTTTTTGTGATCAATACTAATCAATTATTTATGGAAAACCCATTCTCTCAAAACTTGCATTTCCAAAATATTTATAGGACCTCCTTTGTAATCTGGCTGGTTAGATACCTTTTCTGCGATTGTAATGCATTAAAATAATGCATCAGATGACCTCCATTTTTTATGAAACTTGAGGTAGAGATATTTTGGACCAAAATGAGAAATAGGTTTCCTTTAAAATTGTAAATTTCAAAACTTTGTGAAACACAATTTTTTTTTTATGAATAGGCAGATATCTATATTAATATAAAGATAAAATTACAAATTCACAAAAAAGGGTCGATTGCAATCAAAAAACAATTAGATAACCCATAAAAACTCATCTTGGGAGCCTGAAACTGAACATACGTGTTACCATATGTACCAAAAAATTCTTTACCAAAGGGATTCTCAAGATGATCTCCGAGTCGTAAAATTTTAATCAACAAGTGGGCCTTTGGGGCATATTCAACCAGATGCAAGTCTAGGCTATGTTGACGCATTGAAGAAATATAAGCACTTCAAATTTTGAAAAATGTGAAGGTGCCATCAAGGTATTGGTGAATAAGAAATGTTTGGAAAATTTTCATATTGGGTCATATAGGGATGAAGTATTGTGTGATATTATACCTATAGATGCATGCCATTTACTATTGGGGAGACCATGGAAATATGATAAGAAAGCAATTCATGATGGAAGAATAAACACCTATACTATGACCTCAAATGGAAAGAGAGCTAAGTTGGTACCTGTAGAGGAAGAGGACACGAGTGAAGTGTACAACATTACCAAACTATGTTTGGTAGATGGAAGGAACTTTTTGGAGGGACTAAGGAATGAGAACATGTGTTTTTTTATTGATTCCAGAGAAAAGAGGTAGTTTTGAGAAAACAAAAGAAGTTTATCCACCACATAAAGAAGTAGAAAAACTATTGATAGAGTATGAAGACATCATATCAGAGAATGTACTGGATGGACTTCCACCAGTTTAGAGAATTAGTCATCATATAGACTAAATATCAGGAGCAAGTTTTCCAAAAAGGGAATCGTATTGGATGACATCAATAAAGAATGCATAATTGAATGGATATATAGAATATTTGTTGATGAAAGGACTGATTAGACAAAGATTAATCCTATGTGTGGCACCTATTGTATTTGCACTAAAGGATGAAGAGTGGAGGATGTGTACAAACTCGAGAGAAATCAATATGATCACTTTCAAGTATATATTATGATTCCCAACGATGGATGACATTATGAACAGGGTAAAAGTACAAAACTGTGTCACTTTTGGCCAATTTATTAACTTGACTGAATTAGAGCATTTCTAACTAAAAATCAATTTTGTTCAAACATATGATCTAATAAGAATCATTCTAGCTAAGATGTATATGTTCACAAATTTTCTAACTAAAATTGTTAGATAAATGCATATGTAGTACTAATTTGAAGACAACTTACCAAAACAAAAAAATTTGAAAAATTTGATGTTTAAACAACTCCTAGTCATGTAAATAACACATTTTGAAAAATATAAATATACCCTTTTGTAGATACGTAATTCTAGTTTTCAAATATATATATATATATAAATATTTTAACTATTATTTATATTTTATATTTTATTTTTACTAAAAGTAGGTTATCAACACAAAAATATGAACATGCAAGAAAGATACTAGAACATGAAACAAAGAAACATAGGTGAGAGGTTGAAAAAAAAGGAGGTTCATGAAAATGATAGTAGATAGACCTATTTTCCTCCATTTCATTAGGAAATGAGATCCACACAATGAGATGACTTACTGGTGCAGGAGCACCTTGGTCATCAAATACCTTTCAATTTTGTAAAAAGATGAATTGCATTGTAAAGGTCATGAGTTCATGAGTTAATCACAAATTTAATGGAAAAATGATGTAAAAGGTCTTATTTGAAGGTATTTAAGGTCTTGGGTAGGTCTTAGGGAGTCAAAGTGGAAAAACAATGTAAAACTTGTAATAATGTCTTGTTGTCAAGTTACTAACTGATCAAAATAGGGAAATAAGGGGTATTAAGAGTTAAGAGGTAATTTAGGTAGTTTTTACCAATGGAAATTTAGTTACTCAGTTGGAAAAGTTATAAAATACATTGTATGGCATGGGAAAAGGAGATCAATGTATTCTTGAAGAATTGAAACAATAAAAGTTCCCTGTTTTTTGTTTATTTTTGTGTTCTTTCAGTTATTGCTTAACTTGTATGGATAGAGAAGGATTCCTAAGGTCCAATATTGATTTTTCATAGTATTTTGGGGAATCCCTTTTCATTTTTATTTATTTGGGAAGGGACCCAATAATTTTTTTTTTGTTTGAGCAATCTTTATGGCTCAGACTGAAACCCTGTTTATTGGGTTTTGAGAGTCTAATAATGCATTTCATCACTACTCCACCAATGTAGGCCAAGTAGATTGGTAGAGTAGGTTAATGATAGGATGTCTTGAGTTTTTTTTTGGTTGTAGTTACAGGGAAATGCAAGAGTACCCTGATGGAGTTGCTACTACACAAGAAAATTGAAGGTTTCCACACAAAATTTCATGCTACAGTCATGCATTATAAAGAAATAGAGTTGTTCATGGCTTGAGAAGTGTATATATATTCTTTTAAGGTGTATTTGAAGGTTTTGGAAGAGGTGGAATGTTGGTAGAAGATGTGGAAGGTGTTATTTGAAGAAACCCTCCTTGTTTCTAGTGTTTTTCACCCTATAATCAAGGGTTTGATAGAATAGTGCGATTTCAAGTTTCTCCACCTTTAAAAACAGAAGAATATTGATTTTTTTAACATGAAAATTGACTATTTGAAGTGGTTGAGTGACTGGGGGTTGGTTTGATAGTAGCTACTTTGTAAAATAGGCCTAAATTTGTAGCCTATTTTTAGTGGACAGTCTAAAATCTGATGATTTTCTTTATGGTAAATGACTGAGAAGTTTTGATATGTTGTGATGTGTTGGAAAATTTTCCTAAATGTACATTCAGTTTGTGAATAAGCTTTGTGGTTGAAAAGAATTAACCTAATTTAAGGTTTGTAGAATTATAAGGAAAGTAAGGGCATGTTTGCTTCAAATTGTAAGTCTGATAAATAAGGAAAATGATGATTACCAGAACTTTGGAAATAGTCTAGTGATATTACAGGTGATTCTATGCTTGGTTAGGTTCTGGAAGGTAGATATGATATTTTTGTGGTATTGAACAAAAGAAAACCTAAGTGGTAGTGTTGTTTTGTATGCAAGAACTTTAGATTTTGATGGATCAACATATTGAAAGAAGGAAATTTTCATGAACTTGTCCAAGTATTGATGGTTAAGATGGACCAATGGTTTAGAAGAAATCCTAAAGCAATGATTGTCATTTTGATGTCTTGAATCATAAGGAATCAAAAGTGTTTTGAGTAAAGGAAAATGATGTTTGTCTACAGATAGTAAGGTAATGGATAGAACGGGAACACAAAAGCATGAACTTGGTTTGTTTTCATTAAAGATATGGTGTATACAGTGATTTGATAGACTGATAATGGCTAATAGTAGAGGTTCAGGTTTGATTGTTCTTTTTCCTTGATAATAAAAAAGTTGAAGTTGATTATGAAGGTGGTTTGCTAGGTGGAGATGGTGAGTTGGTTGCTGATAGCCTTATAATTTCAAATAAAAATGAATGGATTTTGGTTGAATGAAAAGTTTAGAAAATAAATTGTTTGTTTAATTTTATCTTCTCCTGATTCTATGTGGGAATTTAAATCCCTTGAATAAATGATGGTGTTGAGGAGTTTGGTTGTTGATTCTCTACATCATAGCGGTATCAAAGCTTAAAGATTATTTGGTAAATTTGGTTATGGTTAAGTTGTTGTGATAGTAGGTTGAGATTGTTGGTTGGTTGTAGGTGCTTATCCATCTAAGCTGCATTGAGAAAGTCCAAGAGACTAGGGAAGAGTATGTGGAGACACCTAGGTGAGGCAAGCTGATTTTTGTTTTAGTTAGAAACTTGATGAATTCTTGTCTGAAGAAGCACTGAAGAGTTGCAACCTTGATGAAGGATACTCCATTGATGGGAGTAGTAGAAGTTGAAGATGAAAGATGATTGTTGAGAAGAAGGTGTGCAAGGATAGTCCTTTGTCCTTGGTTGAGTAGAGAGTAGGAGAAGAGATGAAGAGGATAGTCGTGTGTCCTTTTGAAAGAGAAAATAGTTTGAGAACCTGATAATGAAGACTGAGAAACGTACAAGGCAAGGAGATGAAGATAGAGATGGAGAAAGAAGATGACAAGAGAAAGATAAGTGAAGATGAAGAAAAATGGTAGAAATGAAGAAAAGGCAAAGATAAATGAAGATGATGAGGACAAAGAACAAGGCAGATTGATTTTTGTTTTGTAGGTACAATTGAACATCATGCAGCATGTTTCCAAGGGGCTTGGAACTTTGTTGGTTGGTTGTATGGTGCAAGAGCACCTTGGTCATCAAATACTTTTCAAACTTGTAAAAAGATGAATTACATTGTAAAGGTCACGAGTTCATGAGTCAATCACAAATTTAATGGAAAAGTGATGTAAAAGGTCTTATTTGAAGGTATTTAAGGTCTCGGGTAAGTCCTAGGGAGTCAAAGTGGAAAAACAATGTAAAAATTTTAATAATGCCCTGTTGTCAAGTTACTAAATTGATCAAAATAGGGAAATAAGTGGTATTAAGAGTTAAGAGGTAGTTTAGGAGGTTTCAACCTATGGAAAATTATTTAGTTAGTTGGAAAATTTATAAAAGAAATTGTATGGCGTGGGAAAAGGAGATCAATGTATTCTTGAAGAATTGAAACAATAAAACTTCCATGTTTTTGATTTATTTATGTGTTCTTTTAGTTATTTCTTAACTTGTACGAATAGAGCAACAATCCTATGGTCCAAATCTTGATTTTTCATAGTAGTTTGGGGAATCCCTTTTCATTTGTATTTATTTGGGAAGGGATCCATTAAAAATTTTGTTTGTTTCAGAAATCTTTATGGCTCAAATTGAAACCCTGTTTATTGGGTTTTGAGAGTCCAATAGAGCATTTCATCACTACTCCACCAATGCAGGCCAAGTGGATTGGTAGAGTAGGTTAATGCTAGGATTTCTTGAGTGTTTTTTTGGATGTGGTTACAGGGAAATGCAAGAGCACCTTGATGGAGTTGCTACTACATGAGAAAATTGAAGGTTTCCACACAAAATTTGATGTTGCAGTCATGCATTATAAAGAAACAAAGTTGTTCATGGCTTGAGAAGGGTATATATGATGTTTTCAGGTATATTATAAGGTTTTGGAAGAGGTGGCACATTGGTAGAAGATGTGGAAGGTGTTATTTGAAGAAACCCTCCTTGTTTCTAGTGTTTTTTACCCTATAATCAAGGGTTTGATAAAACAGTGTGATTTCAAGTTTCTCCACCTTTAAAAATAGAAGAATATTGATTTTTTTAACATGAAAATTGACTATTTGAAGTGGTTGAGTGACTGGGGGTTGGTTTGATAGTAGCTACTTTGTAAAATAGGCCTAAATCTGTAGCCTATTTTTTAGTGGATAGTCTGAAATCTAATGATTTTCTTTATGGTAAATGACTGAGAAGTTTTGATATGTTGTGATGTGTTGGAAAATGTTCCTGAATGTACATTGAGTTTGTGAATAATTCACCTGATTTAAGGTTTGTAGACTTATAAGGAAAGTAATGGCATGTTTGCTTCAAATTGTAAGTCTGATAAATAAGGAAAATGATGATTACCAGAACTTTGGGAATAGTCTAGTGATATTACAGGTGATTCTATGCTTGGTTAAGTTCTGGAAGGTAGATATGATATTTTTGTGGTATTGAACAAAAGAAACTCTAAGTGGTAGTAGTGTTTTGTATGCAAGAACTCCAGATTTTGATGGATCAGCATAGTGAATGAAGGAAATTGTCATGAACTTGTCCAAGTATTGATGGTTAAGATGGACCAATGGTCTAGAAGAAAGCCTAAAGCAATGATTTTCATTTTAATGTCTTGAATCATAAGGAATCAAAAGTGTTTTGAGTAAAGGAAAATGATGTTTGTCTATAGATAGTAAGGTAACTGATAGAACAGGAACACAAAAGCATGAAATTGATTTGATTTCATTAAAGATATGGTGTATACAGTGATTTGATAGACTTATAATGTCTAATAGTAGAGGTTTAGGTTTGATTGCTGTTTTTCCTTGATAATAACAAAGTTGAAGTTGATTCTAAAGGTGGTTTGCTAGGTGGAGATGGTGAGTTGGTTGTTGGTAGCCTTATAATTTCAAATAAAAATGAATAGATTTTGGTTGAATGAAAAGTTTAGAAAAGAAATTGTTTGTTTAATTTTATCTTCTTCTGATTCTATGTGGGAATTGAAATCCCTTGAATAAATGATGGTGTTGAGGAGTTTGGTTGTTGATGCTCTGCATCACTTAAAACTTGAGATGAATCAAGTCAAAGTGTGAATCTACTTATTTCACTTTCTTGTAAGGATGAGGGTGTTTATTAAAAAATATTTTAGGGAGAAAGAATAAAAATAGAAAATTAATTCCATATTACAATCTACAACTTGGATCCTTAAGATTAGATTCAAAATTGATGGAACCAAATACTAAAATGTATATCCGAGAGAGGTAAAATGATATGTACCAGTCACCAAAGGAGCTCTACTAAAGTTGAATTGGGACTCATTCGCCCAAAGGAGAATGGGTCTTGATTTATCATTTTTCTAAAACTTTTTGGAGGATTTTCTATAGATATAAATCTCTAAATTTTCCTAGGTTTCAGGTCAATAAAATTGGAAATAAATTATTTAATTGAGTTTCCATGAGATGACAAAAGTTTTGACAAATTTTGCAACTTTGTCAAGTTCTCCAATTTTTATCGTCAAGAGATCTTCGAGATTTCTTCCACCTAAATTTGCAAACTAAATCGTACAACATAAAATACCTAATGAAAGGGAAAGGAGGTGGCTAAATATTTGACTATCCAATGCAATTTATAATAAACCTTCGCTATTTGTCTATGAAAACAAGGAGGATCAAGCCTTAACTGTTGAACGCAATGTGGAACACATCTTGGTTGTTTGTGCAAGAAAATTCAAAAGTTCATCCTATCTTGGTTGGTTGGTTGGTTGTTTGTGCCTATGTTGGTTTGGCATAGGATCTTTATCCTAGGGGCTTGGAAACCCTCTTGGTTATTTTCATCCTATCTTACTAGCATTTGTTCATTTTAACCCCTCTTGATTGTGTGGTTGGCTGCTTTAGTGTGAGTTTGAAGCACTTTCATCCTCTCACAAAAGTGTGGGCTAAATTTTGTGTAGGAAAATGAATACCCTTACATTTTCACACTTGTTTGGGCTCGCCTTTTTTTGTTCATCCTTATTTATGTCTTAATTGGTCCTGTTTTGCATCCACAAGCCTAATCAACTACATACTTTTCTAACTAATCCTGACAAACATCAAAGGGGAAATGATAATTTAATCATTCTCTCTAAGTTTCCTTGATTTTTTGGGTCAAGACTAAGACACCAATTAGGGTGTCTTTGTCCCCAAGAGGTCTTGGGACCCTAATTTTAAGGCACTTTAAATAGGCCCCTTTTTTGAGTTTTTGCCCGAAGTTTCATGCTTTGGGACTAAGACTCCACCTAGGGTGTCTTAGTCCATTTTTAAGGTATTTTTAGGATTTAATTTCAAATTCTAACGAGATTTAGCCTCATTTAATTAATGAATTTATATGTTGGCTTGTTGTGGTGTAATTTCGAGATATTAAGCATAAATAAGTATAAATACAAGTTTATTTCACTCATTTCTCATCTAGAAAACTGAATGAGCATTCCTAATAGAAAATTGAGTTCACAAGAGCATTTAAGAGCAATTCATCATGAATTTGGAGCCATCATAAACATCAAGAATCATTCTTTCATCATGTGTGTTTTTGAGCTAACATTTGTCATGTAGCATTTTCATTCAAGCAAGCAATTAAAGTCCATATTTATCAAGCATTCCTTTAATTCAAGATCTATATCTAATCTAGCCATTTCGCACAAGTTTGTAGACTTTATAACAAGGTTTTGGTGAGTTGTGACATTGTATGTTGTTCATTCATTATTTCCCTCTGTGTCACCAAAAAGTGTATACCTTGGCACTTTTTCACTCATTTTTGCCTTTTCCATTGGATTTTGGCCTTGTTTACCTTAATTTAGCCTTGTAATCTTGTAATTCAACAATAACCTAATAGTATTTTACTAAGGTGTTGTGAAGTGTTGTAGCACATTTCCTCATTTGCTAAGACCCTTTTAATATAATTTACCTAAATAATACATTCCTACACATTCCTAAGCCTTAAGACAAAGTGTTGTAAAGATTTGTTATTCATTTTCACACTTATCTAAGCTTATCACCCCTAATTTGACCCTTTCTCTATGCTAATTTTCCGCTTTAATGTATCTTTATTCCTAACCTAAGTGTGTTTCAAGAGGCAAAACTTATTAACTTCATTAAACACAAATTAATTCTTGACCAGCACTAAAATTTTCCCAATTGGAGTAGGTTGCCACTTTCAGCGGCCTAGTCCCTTTAGGCATAAATTTCAAATTTTAAATAAAAATCAATGAGAATCTTGCCTCCTAAATCCTAGGGTCGGCTCATCAGGTTGCATTTCAGGAAAATTAGGGTTTCACATGTACAAACAAGGGTTTTCCTCCTCATTTTTCTCTCTCCCAAGCTCATTTTTTACATCTCTCTTCACAAGTTCTCAAGCATCCAGGACTTCACAAGAAAGAAAACAAGCATTAGGTTTTTACAAGCTATCTCCGTTGGAGCTTCTCTTGCATGTTGCAAACCATAAAAAAAACGTTTGGTAAGCATTTCCATTAAGTTTATCTTTAAATCTTACATTCCATTTCTTTCATCTCATTTGGGTTTAATCACCTACAAAGGGGTTTGACTTAGGAAAACACCTATTTCCTAACCCCAATATTCTTGGTCTTTGCATGTGATTGTAGGTTTTTATGCAGATTTGGTGAAGTACAAAATGTTGCAAGAAGTAAAACAACTCTCCTCAAGTCACATCCAATCCTCAAACCCTAGAAGGATCAAGAAGACAAGCTATAGGTCACTTTCATGAGTTTTTATCATGGATTGTTGTAGAAAAGGGAAAAATCAACCCGAACCCATAAAATCGAGCCCTAATTCCTCAAAAGGCTACAAGAGGACTAGGTCACCCCTATTGGCAACTGTGTCCCTGTGCTAAGCCCAAAAAAGGGTTTTTGCATTTTTGGGCACCCATTTCCTCAAAATGTACTTTCAAAAAGTTTCCCGATTGGAGGACTAGGTCGCCCCACTTGGCGTAAGTGTGCTTCTATTGTTTTTAGATATTTCCCAAAGGTTCCTAGAAGCATTCATATGCAACATAAATTTTCTAGGTGCACCCCTTTTGTCCTTCTCTTTTATTTTTCAGAATATACACATTTAGGTCATTCTAGAGTAGTTTTGCATTAGATTAGTTTTGTTTTGTTTACATTTGCATACATTTATATTAGTATCATTTTACTTTCAGTTCTAGCCACACTTCACATAAACTAATCACAACCTTCATGAATTAGCCTTCCCCCTTTGAATGCAACCTCCAAAAACCCCTATATCCACCTAGGGCAAGAGTGCGATTCTCCCACCAAGTGCTCCTAGGGTGAAAAACCCTACGAGACTAGCAAGGGAAATTGTTTTTCCCTAGGTCTAGAGAGACTTTTTTGGTGGTTCATTTTGGTGAACCCAACCATAGACCATTAGCTAGGTTTCTGATTTTTGCATTTCATCTTAGAGATAGCTTGCATTACATTGAAAATTTGCATTGTTTGCATCCTAGGGTTAGTGAAAAAAGTGCATTTAGTAAAAATTCATGATAGAATTATGCATTGAATTGCATTTCCAATTTTTGTTTGCATTTAAATATCCGAAAAAGCATAAAAAATAGCTAAAAATAAAGAAATTTTTGAAAAACAACATTGTTGGGACTAAGTCACCACACTAGGCGACCTAGTCCTCTTGCACAATTTGCATCATAGTTTATGTCATTTTCAGCACCTTGTCTATATTTTTGGTTTATGTAATTGTTCCTCTGTGGTCATTTCTAGGTTTTTTATTTTGATCCATTTACTGTCATTACTTCAACCTCATCATGACTTTGTCCTTCAAGAAGTTATGGACCTCCCTCAAATCCTTAATGGATATGTCAAGTTGCACCTTTTTCATTGATCCCAATGACCTATAACCCACTCCTGCTCAACCAAATCACCATGAACGTCCTCCTACGGTAGTAGAAGTCATTGGAGATGGTGATGCTAGAATGTATTGGTTCCTTGATCAGTTCCTTGACAACCTTGAAGCCAATGCTTCTTTCTACCCCTCTATGAACCAACCCGTGATGCCTAACATATCACCTCTTGACTCATTTTCTTATCTTCATCTGAAATTTCACAATGGAGCTAGGCTACCTACCCTTTTTGAGCCTAGCCCCTACTCAACCCTTTTACCATAACCCGGTCACCCACCCTGCCATTAACTTGCAACAAACTTATGGAAAAGGGTTTACCATTTTAAGAAAATAAAGTGGTGATCTTAAAAATGGACATGAGATCCAAAAATACTATGACCAATTGCAACTTGATGAAAACCATACAAGAATTGATTATCGTGATCCCCCTCATCCTTGGGTGCATCCTAGAGAGTGCCTTAAGCACTATAATGATGGCATGGTAATTTTTGATACCCCTCTTGACTTGGATGTTCTCCTTCCTATGGAAAATCCACCATATCCTCCTACCAACAATGTTAAACCTTTGGTCATTTTAGGACCTCCTATTCCCATCCCCTCCTTTGAAGTCGGTGAGTCTAGCCGATGCAAGAGGCCATATAAATTGTAGAAACTTGAGTTTCCTCTCCATCCACCACTTGAATGTAAGAGAAAATTATACATCCTCTTAAATAAAGGCCTCATCGCCTTACCTCATCATAATAAGTTGGTCATCTATCCTAAATATTCAAATCCACCACATTGTGCTTATCATCATGTTCCTGACAATAGAAGTGATGAATGTCACCATCTGTGAGAGATATTGAGTAAGTATGACTTCATTAGTTCTGAGTGCTAACCTATCGACCCCTAGTACACTATCGTGTACCCATCCATGTAATAGTGGTAGAACATGAGATTCTCACTATTAAATTACCCCTCTCATCACCTATCTCGGATCCCTCTAGCCTTGCAGTCAGTGGGGCCAAGAGGTTTCTAGCCTTGCCCTAGTAATGCAGTTGTCTTTGTCCCTTAGCTTCATTGCCCACCTCCCACTTTTCCAACTGAGATGGGGAGGTGGATGACTTGATTCACGATTGACTTAAAATTTCCTTACTAGTCTTATGTTTTTCTCTATGTAGTGTAGTCCCCATCTTGTTTCATATTTTCTTACATCTTGTGACCTTCTTCTATATGTATCTCCCTTCTGCTATGTGTTGTGCATACATTTTTCGATTTTCACTTTTCACTTTTCCTTTTCCATTTTTCCTTTCATTTGGGGATGAAGCAAGGAATTGAGACCGAAATGTCTACTTCATGCTGACCCAAATGAACTCCTTTCTATTTTTTTTTTTCCTATTCACTTTCACTTGTGGATAATTCAAGGCATTGAGACCACAATGTCTCCTTCACGTTGACCCAAATAAAATTGTTTATCTTTTTTTTTCCTTTTTTTCCTTTCATTTGGGGATGATGCAAGGCATTGAGACCACAATATCCCTATCATGTTGACCCAAATGAACTCCTTACTCTTTTTTTCTTTCCCTTTTCATTTTCATTTGGGGATGATGCAAGGCATTGAGATCACAATGTCTCCTTCATGTTTACCCAAATGACACTCTTTTCTTTTGTCTTTTTCCTTTCATTTGAGGATGGTGCAAGGCATTGAGACTACAATGTCTCTTTCATGTTGACCCAAATGAACCTCTTTTTCTTTTTGTTTCAGGTTTTTCCTTTCATTTGGGGATGATGCAAGATATTGAGACTGCAATGTCTCCTTCATGTTGACCCAAATGAACTCCTTTCTCTTTTTTTATTTTCCTTTTCACTTTCATTTGGGGATGGTGCAAGGCATTAAGACAACAATGTCTCCCTCATGTTGACCCAAATGACACTATTTTATTTTGCCTTTTTCCTTTCATTTGAGGATGATGCAAGGTATTGAGACCAAAATTTCTCCTTCATGTTGACTCAAAACCAAGGCTCTTTTTTTTTCTTTTGCTTTCTATGGTCCTTTTTGGGGATGATTCAAAGAGTCAATACATCCTACGTCTCTTCCATGTTGACCCAAAGTGACTCTTCTTTTTAATTTTTCTTTCACTCTCTTTGTGTGCTTCTTCCAGTTCTATGTATTTGGGGGCATGATGATAGCTCCACGCTCTCTAAAACAAACATTGCAACAACAAACATACTGACCCCAAATCCATAGATCCCTTATGTGTTTATTTTATTTTATTTTGGGGGCATATCCCCCTTTTCTCTTGCTTTCTTCCTTTACCCATGATGTAGCCTTTCTTTGACACCTATCACGTGAAATTGGGCTTTTCAACTAGGCTCTCATGTCCCTTTTGTATTTTTCCTTTCTCCAATTTAAATAAATTTCTCACAAAGTGATGTGTAGCAATCCCTTTAAAGTGTGCGCATAGATTGGTACTATTCTATTTTACTTCTTGCATTTGTAATTTTCTTTTTCCTTTTCCTATGCTTCTTAGTGCAGCCTTGTCACTTCACATGATGTGTTTCTCACTTTGTGTATGAAATTTGGTGTAATTTCCTTCATAATTGTGACTTATCTTAGTATATTATATTCCTCTTAGTGGCCTGATGTGATGCACTACATCCCCTAAGTTGTGAATCTTCTATCCTTTGATTGGTCCTCTTTTGGAGACATTACACACAATGTTCCCTAAGTTAGAAACCTCATATGAACTATACAAGACTCCTTCAAACACTTTAATTTTTCTTCTTTTTTTTTCACTTTTCACTTTTGCATTTCACATGTTGCACTTTTTCATTTTGCATGTTGCACTTTTGTATTTGTGCATACATGGCCACCATGAATAACACAACTTGGAGGACTGTGGTGTCATCTTGCACTTGTTCATGGGTTTTAAGCATCCAAGCTTTTTATTTTCTCATGAACTGCACCCCTATCCTTTGTGGCGCCTTATGAAAGTTATCAAGAGGTATAACTTTGGTATGGTTGAGTGGGAAGCCCAACTAGCGACACAACTTTCCCCATAGCCACCTTTTTGTGTGTGAATGCATACCAACCATGTATATGTATCTCACCACCCTTTGGAATTCCCACCCGATGGACAACTAAAAGTCTCATCGGCCTAGAGTGAGTACAACCCTTCTCATAGAAAAACAGCCTAGATCTGATCCACATCTAGCTGGACAAACGATCGAACCTTGATCTGAATTTTTCTCATCACCCCTTGTGTGATATGTTATACTTATGTTTAGTTTTCCATGGGATCTTGGTCCTAGCGGCTTGATCATCCCTCTTGATCATAGTCATCTCACCTTACTAGCATGAGTATATATTAGATCATGCTCGACACGCATGATTCAACTACTTTAGTGTGAGTTTGAATTAATTTCACACTCTCACTAAAGTGGGGGCTAAATGTGTTACAAAAAAGTGTATACCTTAGAAATTTTTCACTCATTATGGCATTTTCCATTGGATTTTTTCCTTGTTTACCTTGATTCAACCTTTTAATCTTGCAATTCAACAATAACCTAATTGTGTTTTACTAAGGTGTTGTGAAGTGTTGTAACACATTTCCTCATTTTTCTAAGACCCTTTCAAAATAATTCAACTAAATAATACATTATATTACACCTTCCTAAGCTTTAAGACAAAGTGTTATAAAGTTTTGTGATGCCTTTTCACACTTATCTAGGGTTATCACCCCAAGATTAACCGTTTTTCTATGCTAATTTCCCCCTTTAATGTATCTTTAGTCCTGACCTAAGTGTGTTTCTAGAGGCAAAACTGATTAAATTCATTAAACACAAATTAATTCCCGACCACCACTAAAATTTTCCCAAGTGGACTAGGTCGCCACTTTTGGCAACCTAGTTAGTCATAAATTTCAAATTTTAAATAAAAATCAACAAGAATCTTGCCTCTTAAACCCTAGGGTCAGCCTATCAAGTTGCATTACAAGAAAATTAGGGTTTCACATGTACAAATAAGGGCTTTCATCCTAATTTTTCTCTCTCCCAAGCTCATTTTTTACATTTATCTTCTCAAGTCCTCAAGCATCCAAGATTTCACAAGCAAGGAAACAAGCATTAGGGTTTTACAAGCTATCTCCATTGGAGTTGATCTTGCATGTTGTAGACCATCAACAACAAAGTTTTGGTAAGAATTTAAGTTTATCCTTCAATCTTACATTCCTTTTCTTTCATCTCATTTGAGTTCAATCACCTACAAAGGGGTTTGACTTAGGCAAAACCCTATTTCCTAACCCTAATATTATCTTGGTATTTACATGTGATTGTAGGTTTTTATGAAGATTTGGTGAAGTATAAAGTGTTTCAAGAAGTAAAAACATTCTCCCTAAGTAAAATCCAAGCCTCAAACCCTAGAAGGAGCAAGAAGACAAGCTATAGGTCACTTTTAGGAGTTTCTATCACAAATTGTTGTAGAAAAGGGAAACATCAACCCGGACCCACAAAATCAAGCTCTACTTCCTTAGAAAGCTACAAGAGGACTAGGTCACCCCTATTGGTGACCTTGACCCTATGCTAAGCCCAAAAAAGGGTTTCTACATTTCTGGGCACCCATTTTCTCTAAACATGTTTTGGCAAAGTTTCTCGGTTGGAGTCGCCCCACTTGGCATAAGTGTCGTACTATTTTTCAGAAATTTTCTAGAGGTTCCCAGGAGCATTCATCTATAACATCAATTTTACAAGTGCACCCCTTTTCTTCTTCTCTATTATATTCGAAATATAGATATTTAGGTCATTATAGAGTATTTTTGCATTAGATTAGTTTTTTTTAATTTACATTTGGATACATTTAGATTAGTATCATTTTACTTTCAATTATATCCACACATCACACACACTTATCAAAACCTTCATCAATCAACCTTCCTCCTTTTAATGGAACCTCCAAAAACCCGTATATCCACCTGGGGCAAGAGTGCAATTCTCTCACCAAGTGCTCCTAGGGTTAAAAATCCTAAGAGCCTAGCAAGGGGAATCCTTTTGCCCTAGGTCTAGAGGTACATTTTTGGTCCTTAACCTTTAATTTCATTCCATTTAAAGGTTTAATTATCAACAAGGGGCTTAACAAAAAAAAACCCATATTCACTAACAATAAACAAGTTTTTCCTCTCTTACATGTTTGTAATTATAGATTTAGGCTAAAGAATTGAAGATCATTTGAAGTGGAAATTTGAAAATTTGTAAAGTTGCATTACAAAGTTTTCATCTTCTAAGAAACTCACCTATATGCCAAATTTGGAATTTTCAGAACCCAAGATTAGATAAGAAGGAAGTACAAACATCAAGCCTCAAGATCACTTTTAGAGATTTCAAAAATTCGGATCAGGACTAAGATGGTAGTAAGGGTGTCTTAGCCCTCCAAGTGGAATTTGGTAGAGATGCTTTTGGATCCTATTCTAGTATCCAAATATTTTGCATTTTCCCTAAAGAATAGCAGTGAGACTAATAAGACAGTAAGGGTGCCTTAGTCCTTCATAGCACATTTTGACAACCTCTTTGCATTTCTAGTATCCTTATCACATTTCCAAAATTCCTAGGTACACATATCCTATCTTCTTATTGCATAATTTCATCATTTGCATCCTTCATTTAGTTTTCATTATTAGGTTTTGTAAGTTGAATGTTAAGTTGTCTTTTCCAAGCTTTTGCTTGGTGGTGAACCCCTCAAAGCTAAAGAATCCCCTTCCTAGGTCTTCCTTGTTGAGAATTGACTCGCCTTTGAGGTTGATAGTAATCCAATTTGGATTCCTAGGATATTATTGAGTGACAATTAGAGAATAGTGGTCCAAAGAACTTCCTATTTTTCCTATTGTTCACTTGAAACATCAACTAAAGATGTCAAATACTTCCATAGATTACCAATGCACATGTCCATTGTTCGAAATACAAGGGGATTTTTAGATTTTCCAATTTATAACAAGGTGATTTTTTTATTATACTATGCAAAAACTTAAAAAATGATGTCTTGGAAATGTAGTTTTAAAATCACACAATGTAGTAGATTTATCAAATGAAGCTAGATATGATCAATTATAAATAACAAAAATGTTGAAACCTAAAAAAATCTAAAAAATAACAAAATAGAATGCAAAAATGGATGTTTTAATACCCATAACATTAGGAAATGACGCTAATTAGGAACTCATTCACCCGAGAGTCAGTCGGTCCTAGGTTACAGTTTTTCAAAAATATGTTTTCAATTTTTTTGGTTGATTCTAGTGGTTTTCATATTATGATTTAAAACATCGAGTTACAATTTGAATTTTTTTATAAAATGCAAATGAAAAATATGACAAAATGAAAAACTAAGAGACCTAATTTGATGTGCATTTTTGTTTCAATTTTCGAATGTAAATGAATGGTGATGCAATGCTATGTAAACGACTTGCAAAATGAGTGAATTTTTTGTATTTTGTAGATTTCAAGAATGCAAAGATGTGGTCCTAAAAACCCTAAATGAAATGAAAAGTTGGTGCAAGTTAAACAACCCTAAGTGAGATTCAATTCAATGTAATTTGATACAAATACATGCAAAACATAGATCTAGGGTGAAAGTGGACTCCAAAACTAGGAAAATAGCAATGATCAAATGTTAGGTTCACCAAAATGAAACAAGTAAACATAGGTTTAGAAGTTGAAAACAAAGAGGTTTCACCAAAATAATAGTAGATAGACCTAGTTTCCTCTATTTCATTAGGAAATGAGATGCACACAATAAAATTACTAACAACCTTGAGGTGAATTAAGTCAAAGTATGAATCTACTGATTTCATTTTCTGCAAGGACGAGGGTCCTTCTTAAAAAAAATTTGAGGACAAAGATTAAAAATAGATAAATAACTTCAAAATGCAATGTACAACTTGGATCTTAAAGATTAAACAAAAATTTTATGGAACCAAAAACTAAAATGTAGATCAGAGAGGTAAGATGATGTGTACCATTCATCAAAGGAGCTCTACTGAAGTTGACTTGGGACTCATTTTCTTAGGGGTGAGTGGGTCCTAGTTTAGGGTTTGCCTAAAATATATTGGAGCATCTGCTACAAATCTAAATATTTCAATTTGCTCAAATTTTAGAAATGGTAAAATATCTGCTAAAGTGTGTTCACTTATTCATGTGTGATCATCTTGCTAGTGATGTGCACACTTCAAAGATCATTAGGTTTGGTCGACCTGGTGTCTACATG
This sequence comes from Sequoiadendron giganteum, assembly GCA_007115665.2. NCBI lineage: Eukaryota > Viridiplantae > Streptophyta > Pinopsida > Cupressales > Cupressaceae > Sequoiadendron > Sequoiadendron giganteum. Next base: position 916,544,478 of record CM021100.1, read on the forward strand.
TTACATTAATTATTTGCATCGAATTGAGGAATTGAATGTTTGATCCAAGATGTTGTTTGGGTCCTAAATTCAATATGTAATTGTTCCTCTCTCATTCTTATCCACCATGGGAATGTTGAGTATCTGACCTAATTTGAAATTATATAGCCGACCTTGGAGAATGTTTCTAGCATTGACGATCCAATATAAAAGGAAATCATGCTTTTGTGAATTGGGTGTGCATCAATTGATAAATCATTCAAGAAAGTGAAGTGTGTGAATAAGTATGAAAAGTAGAGTGTGCAAGAGTGAATTGAGACAACAATAATTTAATGTGCTAGATATCTAAAATTAGTTAGTTGATGGTGTCTATAATTGTCTGATCAAGTTATGAATGTGTGGAACCTTTGTGGTGGATCTTTATTTATCTTTTATTTTTCTATAGGCAGTGAGCCTCCTTCTCAATAGTGAGTCCCTTGTTGGTAGTGAGCCTTTGTATCTGGGTAGTGATCCTTTGTATCTAGTATTGCATTATTACTATATTGTGAGTTAATCCTCGCTGTGGTTTTTCCCTCATTGGGTTTTCCACGTAAATCTGGTGTCTAGTATTTTCTTTATGTTATTTTCATTTCATGTTTACACTTAATAACAAACTGGGTTAAACTGGAATTGATTAAGGTTAAAAGTAAATTGATTTGATACAACGGATTCACCACCCCTCTTAGTTATCTTTTCCATTTTAACAATTGGTATTAGAGCTCTGGTTCCTTGGTGAAAAGCTTAATTGCTTGAGGTAGATCAAAATGTGCACAAGATGCAAATCCCTATTTTTGATGGAGTTCATTACAGTGACTAGAAAGAATAGATGAGAGGCTATTTGGTTTCAAGACCTAGAAAGCTGTGGAGACAAAGTATGTGGTACCAAATATTGGTCCTTCCTCTGCTGAGAAGAATGTGACTTATGAGAAGAAATAAAAGGCAAGGTATGCTATCTTTAGTGCTCTATCTAAAACTAAAAGGACACAAGTTATTTCTCTAGGAACTCTTCATGAAGTATGGGAAAAATTGAAAGACATTTATGAAGGAAATGACATGAGAGTAAATTTGTCAAGGAAAGTAACTGCTAAGTGAAAATTTGAGAACCTGAGAATGGAAGAAGAACAAGATATTGCAAGCTACTATCAGAGAGTTGAAATTATAGCAACTAAAATCAAGAATGGAGGTGGGACCATGTCAGATGAAGATATAAATGAGAAGATATTGATGACACTATCGGATAAATACAGTGAAAAAGTCTCTTCTATTGAAGAATCTTATGATCTAAAGACATTTACTAAGGAGCACTTATTTGGTGTCTTGACTACATTTGAGATGAGAAAATTTTAAAGAGATAAGTATAAGACTGAAAAAACCTTAAAACCAATGAAGATATGAGATGACTTGAATAATGTTGATTCAAAATAATTGGAAGCAAGATTCAAAAGGATATTGAAGAACATAGGTACTGGTAAACAAAAAGGTAAGTTTCCCTTTAAGTGTTTCAATTATGGAAATATTGGTCATTATGCATCAAGATGTCCTAATAGATCTACACACAATAAGAACAATGATAATAACAATAATCATAGATACAATAACGATAGGATGTTCAAGAAATTATATTATGTCATAGAATATGCAGGAATTTATTATGGTGAATCTAACTTTGAGGAAGATAAAGATGAATTTTTATTTCTAGCCCTGGAAAATAAAGTTATATCTTCTAACCATGGAAGATATGCAAAGGAATCTGTTCTAGAGATCAAGAAGGATGAGACAAAAGGTACTTTGGTGACTCCTTTTCATGCTAGAAAGGATGAATATTTTTGGGTAATTGGAAATTGGTGTTCAAATCATATGACTAGAGATAAAAGTAAGCTCACTAAACTTGAGAAATATGATGCAGGAATATTTATGTTTGGACATGACTCTAGTGCTAAGATTCTTGGTAAAGGAAAAATTATTTTTGATGGTAAACATAGTACTAGCAATGTCAATTATGTTAAGGGTTTAAAAAATAATCTCTTAAGTGTTAGAAAAATGTGCAAATAAGGTTTTAATCTTGTGTTTTAGGATAACACCTATGAGATTAGGAAAGGATCTGAAACTATGGTAGCAACTAGAAGAAGAAATCATGGAAATATCTATCAGCTTAAAGGTGGTGATGGTCGGTGTTTTTTTTCTCAGATTAATGAAAGTTGGCTCTAGCATCGGAGGATGGGACATGTGAATATCGATAGTCTGATCAGGATCAGTTCTAGGGAAGCTGTTAGAGATCTTCCTAGAATCACAAAGCCTTGAAATTCAATTTTTAGAAGTTGTCAGTTGGGGAAATAAACAAGAAGTAGTTTTAAAGGAAAGGAACAATCATCTATCAAAATTCTGGAATTAATTCTTTTAGACCTATATGGCCCTACAAGAATAGGAAGCCTTAATGGTGGTAGGTACTTTATGATCTTGATTGATGATTACTCTAGGATGACATGGTTTACTTCTCTTGGAGAGAAAGCTTAGGCTCTTGATAGATTCAAGGTATTTAAGGCAAGAGTAGAGAATACAAAAAAATTGAAAATCAAATGCTTAATATCTGATAGAGGTGGAGAATTTAATTTTGGTGAGTTTAATGCATTCTTTTAAGAACATGACATAAAGAGACATTATTCTTCTCCTAGAACCCCTTAGCAGAATGAAGTTGTGGAAAGGAAGAGCTAGACTATTCAACAGGCTTAAAAAACCATGATGAAATAATAAAATATTCCTGATGTGTATTGGAGAGAAGCAATCCACACTATTGTTTATATTCTTAATAGAATTCAAATTAGAGGTAACAACACTAAGACTCCTTATGAGTTATGGACTGGTAAGGCTCATATTGTTAAATAGTTTAAAGTATTTGGAAGTAGACGTTACATTAAAAGAGATGATTTAAATATTTGAAAGTTTGATTCTAGATGTGATGAAGGAATTTTTCTTAGATATTCAAACAACAACAAGGCATATAGATGCTTTAATAAAAGACTGAGGAAAATATTGGATTTTCTAATGTGAAATTTGATGAAGCTTTGTATAGACCAATAGAAATAAGTGATGTTGAAACTAATGATCCTAGATTTGTGGGCAAGTACAAGAAGAAGAAAAGGAAGAGAAAGAATAAAGTGATGAAGAAGATATTCTGGAACCTACACCTAAAACTCCTAAATATGTATAGATAAATCATCCAGAGGAACAAATAATTGGATACATGAGTGAAGGTGTAAAGAAAAGAAGAAAAGTGGTGGAAGTAAATTTGTGTTTACTTTTTCAGATAGAACCTAAGATTGTGAGTGAAGCATGTAATGATGAAAGTTGGGTTAAAGAAATGAAAGAAGAACTGCAACAAATAAAGAAGAATGAAACATGGGCACTAGTCCCTAGACCTAAAATAAGAATATAATTGGTTCAAAATGGGTATTCAAAAACAAGTTGAATGAAGATGATGAAGTGGTAAGGAATAAAGTAAGACTTGTATGTAAAGGATATTCATAGGTTGAAGGAATAGATTTCAAAGAATCTTTTTCATCAGTAGCAAGAATGGAGGCCATTTGGATCTTCTTGGCATTTTCAGCTCATAAATACTTCAAAGTGTATTAGATGAATGTCAAGTCTACATTTTTGAATGGAGAACTGAAAGAAGAAGTATATATGGAGTAATCAAAAGGTTTTCAGCTATCAGACAAACTGGACATGGTTTGCAAGTTAAAAAAGGCACTATATGGACTTCAGAAAGGTCCCAAAGCTTGGTATATAAGGTTGGATAGATACTTGACAAAGCAAGGAATCAACAAAGGGTTTACAAACAACAATCTTTACTTCTAGGTTGAGATTTATTTATTTTTGATAGTTGTGGTACATGTTGATGGCATTATCTTTGGTGGAAATGATGGAATGTGTAAGAAATTTGTAGAAGAGATACAAAAAAAATTTGAAATGTTGATGAATCATGATTTGAATTTCTTCCTTGGACTTCAAGTAAATCAAACTGACAAAGGGATATTCATTTCACAATCTAACTATGTTAAGGAATTGTTGAATAATTTTAGAATGGATGACTCCAAACCGATCTATACCCCTATGGTAACTAGATGTAAGTTAAGTAAGGATGATGCATCTACTAAAGTTGATCAAAGCATGTATAGATCTAGGATTTATAGACTGCTATATTTTAGTACTACTAGACCGGATATCATGCATGCAATATGTTTAGTTGTAAGCTTTCAAGAAGAACGTAAGGAAGCACATGTTACATCTACGAAGAGGATATTCAAGTATCTTAAGGGAACTCTGAATTTTGGACTATGGTATTAGAAGGATAATGATTTAACATTAAATGCCTACACTGATATAGATTGGGTTGGTTGTGTAGATGACTGGAAGAGTACAAGTGGTGGAGCATTCTTCCTTGGAGGAAGATTAATTTCATGGTTGAGTAAGAAACAAGATTCAGTTTTTGTATCCACTGTAGAAGTAGAGTGTATTTCAATAGAATCATGTTGTACATGGGTACTTTGGATGAAGAAAAATATGAAGGACATAGGTGTGGTGAGTGATGAACCTATCTCTATATTCTATGAATTCTTGAGGGATAAGGTATTATAGAATGAAGTTAGACTTGAACTTATACCTACCAAGGAACAAATTATTGACATATTCACTAAGGCCCTTCCGAAGGATATCTTTGAGTATCTCAGGGGGAAGTTAGGGGTTACTGCCCCTCCTTTGAACTAAATGCACATGGAGGTGCATCAATCTAGTGGATTCAAAGACTCTTTGGTCTAGACTGATGATTGAGGTCTACTCCTCAGGGGGAGTAGAGAAGTGCATTGTTGCAGTATGTGATGTGGATGAACTCCTAAGGGGGAGTCGAAAGAGCTTTCATGCAAAATTTCCTTTTCCATTGATGTCAAAGGGGAAGAGAAATTTATGTGAATTTTTTATTCTTGTGTAGGTTGTCATCTATAAATGTTGTGTATGCTATGATTTCTTCGATGGTTTTTCACATCATGTGTTTCTATTGATGACAAAGGGGGATATTGTTGCAAGTATGGATGTGTTTGATGGTTTTGTGATTAATGTTGTAATTGATGTCAACAAAATTCAGGTTGATTATAGATGGTACTTGTATAGTTGAGATATTGTACAAGTGTTTAGAGTACATGGAGCTAGATTTATGAAGTTGTAGTTGTGTTTTTTTCCAAGTTCTTTTGAAAAAAATTCAGAAATGATGAAGGAAATGTTGAAGTGTGTTCTAAGTGTGCTTCAGTATTGTGCTCTACATTTCATTTTTGTTGATCATATGCTTGTGTGGATTTTTATTTATGTTCATGAGCTTCAATTGATAATATACCCGGAATTTTAGCTTTTGTTTTGATTGAGAATGAATGATATGTTCATTGGTGTGTGAACTGGTTTGGTAGAACTATTTTTTTGTCGACTGGGAAAAATGTTTTGGCTCCGCAGTCTTCTGGTTTTCGGTTTCAGATCTTGTGGATAGGAAATGATTATTTTCGATGGTTTATATGTTCTAAAAAATGTTATTGGTGTTTGGTGCTCTGGAATACCTTCTCTAGAGCTCTTGTATGTTGCAGGATGCTCCAGTTGGACTGTTGAAGAATATTTTGTGAATGAAGAAAGTTGTAGTTTTTATAGATGTATCTGAAGTTTTCTCAAAAATGGTAAAATTTATGGTGAGGGTATGTGCAGGATCATGATGGGCCAAAAAGTGGCAATATGTAAGCCATATGATGGCCCATGTAGCTGATGACCTTTTTTTTACCCAAAATTGATGAAACAAAAAGGGTTTTTAGAGGAGATTCTCAAATTTCTACCAATATAAATTATGCTTTAATTTGAATTTAATAAATAATTATTATTCATTTTCTATTAGAATTATGAATAAAGTCCAGATTGATAGGTTGATTGAAAAAAATCTATAACTTTCAAATGGTATCACATTTTTTGAATTTGAAACATGCATCACATTCTATGCTTTACATACTATAGGATTAAAATAAAAAAATTTAATTTCATGAATTTTTTACCATGTTAAGGTGGTTAGATAGACGAGCTTTAATATTTTTTAAAATTTGTAATAAAAAATTCATAATTAATTATTTACTTGGAAATAAATTATAAAAAAATATGCATCACATCGGGACATGAGTCCTCTACTTATATCTAAAATATTATAAAAAAATATTATCATTTTATTGTGGTTAGGGTGGTCAGACAGACACCTACTTCTTATTTTTACCCTGAAATTTAAATACTACAACATTGAAATTTCAAATTTTCACCAAATAGATTTTATTTTTTTAAATAAAGGTCTAGTAGTTTAGAAACTACATTCAATTTGCTACAGATTCTATTTTTACATTTTTTTGAAATAATATAGATAACTTATTCAAATTTTTACGTCAAGTTGTCTAACTCTGATTTTCTATCTTTTTATTGCCACTTAAGGGCCTATTTTTTCCATGATGATCCTGCACATACCCATGAAGTGTGTTGAGTGATCCATGTGTGATAATCTTTCTGGTGATTTTTATACTTCAAAGATCATTGGTGTTTTTATTAGGTTTGGTCGACCTGGTGTCTACATGCTACATTAAGTTTTTGCATTGAATTGAGGAATAATTTTTTTGATCCAAGATATTGTTTGGTTCCTAAATGATATATGTTATTGGTCCTCTCTCATTCTTATCCACTGCAGGAATGTTGAGTAGCTAACCTAATTTGAATTTGTAAATTGAAATTGTATAGCCGACCTTGGAGAATGTTTCTAGTGTTGAAGATGGTATAAAATAAAATCAAGTTGTTGTGAATTGGGTGTGCATCAATCAATAAATGATTCAAGCAAGTGAAGTTTGCGAATAAGTGCAAAAATTAGAGTGTGCAAGAGTGAATTGAGGAAATACTGATTTAATGTGTTAGATTCCTGAAAGTAGTGAGCTAATGGTGTCTACAATCTTTTGATCAAGTTGCGAGTGTGTGGACCCTTTGTGGTGAATCGTTATTTATCTTCTTATTTTTTGTAGGCATTGAGCCTCCTTCTAGACAGTGAGTCTCTTATTGTCATTGAGCCTTTGTATCTGGCATTACATTATCACTATATTGTGAGCTAATCCTCACCATGGTTTTTCCCTCGTTGTGTTTTCCACACAAATCTAGTGTCTCTGGTATTTTCTTTCTATTATTTGCATTTCATGTTTACACTTAATAACAGTCTGGGTTAAAGTGGAATTGATTAAGGTTAAAAGTAAATTGATTTGATACAACTAATTCACCCCCCTCTCTATTTTCTTGTGCATTTCAACATTTTTTTGTTTTGTATTCATTTATAGTTCATTTACTTAAGGTTTGCACAAAATTAGAATTTATCATTAGATTTTGCATGTTACTAGTCTTTCATAGCCCTAGCTTGGTGGTGAAACCCATTTAGTCTTTGATCATACCCTAGGACAACCTTTACTAGACCTCTTTCCTTAATTCCATCCTTGGATTGATATTTCTAGGGTTCCTTGAGTAAAACTTGAGTGAAATGGGATTCTAACTATAGTAACAAAAAAATTATCCCTTTTCCTTACTTGATTTGGGAATAATTGTCATTGAATGAACCTATTTTTTTCTCGGTTTAATAATGCAATGTGTTGTAACACATTCACATTGATCTTGGGCCCCTTTTTAATAAAATGTATTTAATTTGTATTCTCTTTTAAGTAAATTGTAAAGTGTTATAATAGACTTTCACATTTCTCTAGGATCTCCTTAATTAATTGTGGTTAATTAGAGTTAATTAGCTCCTTTAATTAAAATTTAAGCCTTATTTGTGACACCTCTCGAGGATCTATCCTAAAACCCATAATTGAAATTACATAACATTTAATTGGGAAAATTTGAGGTCCTAGAAATTGGTGCTAGGACCCATTCACCCTAGGTGGCAAATGGATCCCCCCTCTATAGGACCCCCCTTTCTTTGTAGATTCTACATGGTGCTAGGACCCATTTTCCCTAGGTGGCGAATGGGTCCTCCCTTAAAGACGAACTCCTTTTTTGGATTTAATTCTAGTGGGATTTGAATAATATTCACTTCTAGATCTAGTATCATCTTGAATTGTTTGAATTTCGGGGTTAATCTCTTCATTTACTATAAATATGGGGTTAACTCACATTGTTTCTCCTAGAAATTTTGCAAGACATCTTAGCAACTTTGAGAGAGCATCCTAATACTTTACAAGAGCATTATAGAACACTTCAAAAGTATTTTCGAAGGCATTTCAAGGTAGATTATCAAAGTTTTTATAGAAATTCAAGATCATTTCATCATGAAAAGGTTTTAGTGCATTCATTCATGTTGTTGAGTTGAGATAGAGAATGTAGTATTAGAGATCTACTTACAATAATTGTTCACATATTAATTGAGATTAAGATCTGCATTCTTCTTAGCCACTACATGTTAGATTCTAGATTTATCTTCCAAGACAGCTTCCAAGGTATCAACATTGCATCATTTCATGTTCATTCTTCAATTTCATTATTTCATCATTCGATTTAATTACCTAAATGGGATTTAACTTAGGAAAAATGCCTATTCACTAACAGTCAACAATTTTTTCATCTCTTGAGTGTGTGTTTGTAGATATACATGTTGAAAATCAAGTGGAGAGGAAGTTTAGAAAAATATTGTCAAAGTTGTCAAGTTGCAAGGTTGATCTTTATAGTGCAAGAATGACGAATTGAAGCTACATAGTTTATTACAAGTTTTCAGGAGCTGTCAATTTGTAATATACGACTGCAATCATCAAGGAAAATAACCTAGATCTCAGTTTTAGAAACCCTAATAGGGACCCATTCGACACTAAAAGACAATGAGTCCTTTGTGCACTAATAATAGGCTTCTTGTAGCAAGGTACACATCATTTTAAGCTCTAAAAAATCCCCTCATGATTTCTATAATAGATAGGGTTAGTTTTTTATTGTTATTTTCATGTTTTGACCCTCATAATTACGTGTTTTGTGTGGAAAAAATTAGTGTCTCATCATTTTGTTTAATTCATTTTGATGAACCCTATTTTCCACCTAAATATAATTGTGAACCTGAATCATTGAACATTGCAATTTTCTATTTTTTTTTGTTCTTCATTACATAATAGATTAGATCTTACACTCATTTTCATTGCATTTGCATCAAATTAGATCTCTTTTGGGGTTTCTTGCATTGCATTCAAAATTGTATCTCATTTTGGTTTTAGATTTGCATTTTTTTGTATTTTTCTAAATCTAAAACCACAAAAACAAATCAATCATTTTCAATATCATTTAAATAGATCATATTTATTTTCCTTTGAAAATTAAAAAAAAAAATTATTTCAACATTGGTCCTTGCAGTCATCATTTCTTTGTATTTTTAGAAAATCTAAAATTGAAACTCACTACCTTAGATCTAGAACTGAAAGATATTACTAAAAGCTTGAAAATCATTAAAAAATAGCTTAAAAATACCTAACTAGGAACCATTTGCCCTTACTGAAGAATGCATCATTGACCATGTCAAACTTGTACCTTTTGGCATCTAAAAGGCATTAAAAATCACTCTGAAATGAACAAAAATATCCTAGACGAATCTAAACAAGACCCATTTGCCCTTACTATTGAATGTGTTCTTGTTAGATACTAGGGTATATGTAGGATCATGATGGGCCAAAAAGTGATGATATGTAAATATATGATGGCCCATGTGGCTGACGACATTCTTTTTACCCAAAATTGATGAAATGAAAAGGGATTTTAAAGGAGATTATCAAATTTCCACCAATATAAATTATTCTTTACTTTGAATTTAAAAGATAATTATTATTCATTTTCTATTTGAATTATCACTAAAGTCTTGATTGATAGGCTGATTGAAAAACATCTATAGTTTTCAAACGGTATCAAATTTTTTGAATCTAAAACATGTGTCACATTTTATGCTTTGCATACTATAGGATTATAAAAAAAAGGTTTAAATGTCATAAAGTTTCGACAAAGTTAAGGTGGTAAGACATAAAAAAATTTATATTTTTAAAAAGTTGTCATAAAAGATTCATAATTAATTATTTACTTGGAAACAAATTACAAACAAATATGCATCACATCAGGATATGAGTCCTCTACTTATATATAAAATATTATAACAAAATATTATCATTTTATTGTGGTTAGGGTGGTCAAACAGACACCTACTTATTTTTTCCCTGAAATTTAAGTACTACTACATTGAAATTTCAAATTTTCACCAAATAGATTTTTATTTTTTTAAAATAAGCCTAGTAGTTTAGAAACTAAATTCAATTTTCTACGGTTTCTATTCTTACATATTTTTTAAATAATAAAGATAACTTATTCAAATTTTTACATCAAGTTGCCTAACTTTGATTTTTCTGAATTTTCATCACCACTTAAGGGCTTGTTTTTTCCATCATGATCTTGCACATACCCACTAATTTGCATTTTCTAGAAATTAAAATCTTAGTTTTAGGCTTTTGTTTACTATTGTTACTTTCCCGTTTCAATTCCCTGATTTGTTGTTTCATCAAATTCATTACAATTAGCTTAAATTGCTTCATTTTAGTGCATTTTTAAAATTTAAAATTATGTCTACAATATTTCACTTTCATTTTACTACATTGTGTAATCAGAAAATTACCATGTTTTCATTTTAAACTCTTAGAACGGATAACTATTTAAGTAAAGTGTGAAAATCCTTGTTCTCTTTGGTTTATGTTTCAATTTGTGTTTTTGGAATTGATCCTAATTAAATTGAACTCACTCATTCTCACACAACTCATAATGCACGTGTCCTCCTCATGATATTGACATAATTATAGAAGATGATGACAACATGAACTACTTCATAAATTATTTCCTTAACAATATTGAGAATAATGCATCCTTTTACCCATCCATGAGGCAACCAAAACCCCCTACCATCCCGTCACTTAAGGTGTTTGGTTATTTACAACCTGGAGTTGAAACAAAATTTAAGCCTAAGTTCCCTACCATAGGTGAACCTAGCTCCTCTAAATAAGCAAAAATCCAACCATCCTATGTTAACAAAGTAACCAACACATCAATTAAACTTGAGGAGACATATCAAAAAGGATTCACAATCTTAAGAAAACAAGGATGTGATACAACAAGTGAACATGAAATTCATCAATTCCTAGATCAATTACCAACTTAAAATACCAAAGGGTTAAGATATCAATATCCTCCTCTTGACATATGCATCCTCCTTCCTAAAGAACAACCACTACCTTATAATGATGATATGATGGTCTTAGATCCTCCTCCTATAATAAATTTCCTCCTTCTTAAAGAGCAACCAATACCTCCTAATGACAATGATAAAGAAGACAAGGTCATCTTAGGTCCTCCTACCCTATATCCACCAAGAGAAATTGGTGAATCTAGCAAGAACAGAAGGCCTTACAAACTAAATAAACATCAATTCGCTTATGGACACCAACTTCAATAGAAACGAATTTACAAATAATTCTACACTATGGACTTCTAACATTACCACCCATGTGATAAATGTCAAAACTATATCATAAATATTAAAATCTTCCACACTTTTGATGCCCCAAAACTCTTGGACATACTGCTGATGATTTTCATTCTTTACAACACATATTTAAACAACTTGACATCATAGAAATAGTCCCTTAAAGCATGAAATTCACTCCTCTCAATGTAATAGTTGTAGGATGCCAAACATTCTCACTATTACATGTTTTACACTTATTGCCAAATCATTATCTTTGATGCAAGGAGCTTATTCTCATAACCTATCTTGGCTCATTCTTGATTTGCACTAAGTTGGGGTAAGAATTTGATAGCCTTCCCCTAGTTAAACACTTTCTCTTGTCCCTTTAGCTACTTTTCTGCCTTCTATTTATACCAAACGAGATTGGGACACCGATGACCTGCTTTAGGTTGACTCATGTGTGCCTAATTAATCATTTTCATTTCTTTTTTTTTCTTTATGTGATTGCACGTGCGTAATGTGATCCCTTGTGTTGTTTCATTTTATGTATCTATTGCACTCTTTTGTGCATTCCTATATATGTATATTCCATTCTTCTCTATGTCGTAATAATTTTTAATTTGTATTTTTTTTTCCTTTTGGGGATGACGCAAGGTGTCGAGACACTTAGGTCTCTTCCATGTTCACCTAAAAACTTTTATTTTATTTTTTCATTTGTCTCATGTTTTCCTATTGGGGATAATGCAAGGCATCAAGACATTTAAGTCTCTTCCATGTTGACCCAAAATCTTTTATTTTTCACTTGTCTTGTGTTTTCCTTTTGGGGATGGCATAAGGCGTCAAGACATTCATGTCTCTTCCATGTTGACCCCAAAGGATTTTTCCTCTGTTTTCATGCTTTTTGTGTCATTCTTCCAATTCTATTAGTATTTGGGGAATTATGAGAGTTCCATGCTCTATGAAAACATTGTAGAAAAGACATATTGGCCTTCAATCCATAGATCCCTTATGTATTTGTTGGGGCAACCCTTCTCTCCTATTTCATGTTGTAGCTTTATTTGGGAAACATATGACTTGGAATAGGGTATTTCAAGGAAATCTCTCTCGTCTTAGGAAAAGAATTGGATACTTTAAATAAATTGGTCATAGTAATGGTGTAGAAACCATTTTAAAGTGGGGGCATACATCTTTTATATCTTTTGGAAAAATTTCATGGCGTGATTTTTCTTTTTTCTTGTGATGCATCCTTTCTTGGTGGTGTCATTGGATTTGATGTCCTCCAAGAGTGTACGATCCGCCTTCATGGCATGATGCAAACAAGGCATCCCATGAGTGACGATATTTCACCCTTGACTTGTCCTCTCTTGGAGACATTAGGCACAATGTTGCCTAAGAAGAATACCTTACATGAACAAAGAAAAATCCCCTTTAACAAAATCATACATGACATTACAAAAGCATTTACAAAATAATTACCTTGTGGTGCCTTACCAAGTTTTTTAGGAGGATAAGTTTGGTATGGTATGAGATTCTAATATAATTCTCCCATTTGTCAGTTCATTTGGATAATTGACCTAGTGGATAGATTGAGGTTGCACTACCCTAGAGTGAGCATACCCCTGTATTTCGAGATAACTCACCTAGTGGAGAAACTGAGGTTCGACTACCCAAAAGTGAGCAACATATGTTATGGACAAACAAACCCATTCTACATCACATTGAAATGATTGTGCTTGATCCTTTTGTTTATTTTTCTTTTCCTTTGAGTGGGTATGATTATGTATCTTTATTATCACTACATACTTAAATGTCTTAAATATCTACTTTAGTGTGAGTCTGACATGGGGTCATCCTCTAACTAAAGTGGGGGAAAAATGTATTAACAAAAATATTATCCATTTTCCTTACTTGATTTGGGAATAATTATCATTGAATTAACCTAATTTTTCCTAGGTTTAATGTTGTAATGTGTTGTAACACATTCACATTGATCTTTGGCCCCTTTTAAATAAAATGTACATAATTTGTACCCTTTTTAAAGTTTTGTAAAGTGTTATAACACACTTTCACATTTATCTAGGGTTTTCTTAATTATTTTTTGTTAATTAGAGTTAATTACCCCCTTTAATTAAAATTTAAGCCTTATTTGTGACACCTCCAGAGGATCTATCCTGAAACCCATAATTTAAATTACATAACATTTAATTGGGTAAATTTGAGGTCCTAGAAATTGGTTCTATTGCCCATTCACCATAGGTAGATAATTGGTCCTCCCTCTATAGGACCCCCCTTTCTTTGCATATTCTACATGGTTTTTTAAAGTAATTTCATTCCCCAAAGGCAAGGTCCTAAAAAATTGTGCCAAGGCCCATTCACCCTAGGTGGTGAATGGGTACTCCCTTAAATAAGACCTCCATTTTGGATTTAATTCTTGTGGGATTTTAATAATATTCAATTCTATATTTCATATCGTCTTGAGTTGTTTTAATTTTGGGGTTAATCTCTTGATTTAATATAAAGATGAGTTTAATTCACATTTTTGTCATAGCAAGTTTACAAGACATCCTATAAAATTTGAGAGAGAATCCTAATACTTTATAAGAGAATTATAGAGAACTTCAAAAGCATTTTCAAAGGAATTTCAAGATAGATTAAATCAATATTTTATTGTAGTAACTCAACATCATTTCATCATGACAAGGGTTTAGTGCATTCACGCATCTCGTTGAGCTAAGATAGTGAAGGTATCATTGAATATATACTTGCAAGAATTCTTCACATCTTAATTGAGATTAAGATCTACATTCTTCATGACTACTACATGTTGGATTGCATATTTATCTTCCAAGACAGCTTCCAAGGTATCAACATTGCATCATTTCATGTTCATGGTTCAATTTCACTATTTCATCATTTGATTTAATTAGGTAAATGGGCTTTTACTTAAGAAAAACCCCTATTCAATAACAATCAATGATTTTTTCTTATCTTGAGTGTGTGTTTGTACATTTATACATTGTAGATCAAGTGGAGAAGAAGTTTAAAGCAAGATTGTCAAAGTTGTCAAGTTTCAAGATTGATCTTTATAGTGCAAGAATGAATATTTGAAGCTACAAAATTTATTATAGGTTTTCGAGAGATGAAAACCAAGAATATTACACTACAGGAATCAAGGAAAATAACCTAGATCTTAGTTTCAAAAACCCTAATAGGGACCCATTTTCCACTAAAAACGAATGACTCCTTTGTGCCCTAAAAATAGGCTTCTTGCAACAAGATACACATAATTTTAAGCTCTAAAAATTCCCCTCATAGTTCCTATAATAGTTAAGGTTAGTTTTTTATTGTTATTTGTATGTTTTGACCCTCATAATTATGGTTTTTTGTGGAAAATCTTAGTGGCTCATCATTTTGGTCAATTAATTTCGATGAACCCTATTTTACACCTAAACACTAACCCTAGTGTTCTATCTCCCAAAAGGATTAAACAACATCATATTTTTGAGGTTTCTTTTTGATGAATCTTTATTTAGAAAACCTTATTTCTGATTTGGAGGGCATCATAATCCTAGATCTAGCTTGCATTAGTTAATTTACATCTAGGGTTTCTAAATCATGCATTAGCGAAAGAGAATATAGGTTGCATTTTTTTCTTTTTCATCTTTGAATTTCATCTGAAATCTGCATTTGCACTTAATCTAGACATTATTCAAAACATAAAAAATAACATTCACATAGAATTTGTTGAAAATGGTACAAAAACCCTAATTTGGGACTCATACGCCCCCTTGAGTGATTTAGTCTAAGTATAGGTGATTTTTCCTATTTTTTGGGTATTTTGTGGTGACTTTTATTTAGCATTTATATCCCTAAAAAAACCATTATTGGGACTCATACACCCCTCTAGATGATTTAGTCCCATTTCATATTTTAAACTGTATTTTACAACATTAAAAACTTTGTTTGTGTGTTTATATTTAATGTTGTTAATTATCTGTTTCAGTTTCTAGAATTTATGTTTCATTCATTTCATTGCATCTAGCTTCATTTTGTTCATTACATACATTACATAATCTAAAAATAGTATTAATACCTTTTATTCTAAATTCTTGCATTGCATTTCATCATGGATATGTGCTTTGGTAAGTTGTGGATGTCCTTGAAATCCTTAGTGGATGTGTCAAGATGTTATTTTGGAAATGAGCCTAATGAAATTGAACTTACACATGCTCACTCTTCCTAATGCATGTTCTTCTCATGATGTTGACATCATGAAAAAAAATTAAATTATTTCCAAGTAACAAACTTGAGATTAATGCATCATTTTATCCATCCATTAAACAAACAACACCCCCTATCAACCCACCACTCAATATTTTTGGTTACCTACATCCTAAAACCAAGACACAAGATAAGCCTAAGTTCCCTACAATAAGTGAATCTAGTTCTTGTAATCAAGTGAAAATTCAACCATTCTACATTAACAAAGTGACCAACACTCCCATCAATCTAGAAGAGAAATATCAAAAAGGATTCATGATCTTAAGCAAACAAGGATGTGATACAACAAGTGAAGATGAAATTCACATACTCTTCCAGAGTAAATACCAATTGAAGACACCAAAGGATTAGGATATAAAAATCCTCCTCCCAACATAATTGTCCTCCTTCCTAAAGAATAACCAATGCTTTGTAGTGATGATAAGGATGATAGGATCATCTTTGGCCCCCTTCCTCAACATATAACATGAGACATTGGTGAATCTAGATAGCAAGAAAAGGAGGCCTTACAAACTAAAGAAGCTAAAATTCCCTTCTCCACCAACTTGATCTAAAAGAACTCTGAAGATACTTCTACACTAAGGAATGATTACATTACAACCCATAAGAGAAGATCAATCTCCAAATCCTAATAATAAAAACACATCGTATTGTTGCTATCTTAAACTTCTTGAAAATACTATTGATGAGTGTCATGCTTTAAAACAAAATATTTAAAAAGTTTGATATCATGGAAACAATCCCTTAGAGCATGTCCCTACTTTCCATGTAATAGTTATAGAATCATCACATTCTCAGTATTGCATGCTTTACATTTATTTCAAATCATTTCAAAATTTAAGGATCTCTTTCTCATCACCTACCTCAGCTCTTTCCTACCTTGCACACAATAAATGAAAGAATTAGATAGCCCTGCCCTAGTTCCACACTTGATATTTTCCCTTTGGCTAGTTGTCCTCCTTCTAGATATGATGAGCATCATTGGGATGTAGACGAATTGCTAATAGGTTGACTTTCATGTGCCTTACTAGTATTTCTCCTTATTTTCCTTTCATGTTTTGTGTGTGATTGCATGTGTTCTCTTTGATGGATTTCTCTCTCTTTGTGGCATTCCTTTATTTGTATCTAAATTCTTCTCTATGTCGTAAACCTTCTATCTTTTCCTTTTCCTTATGTTTTCCTTTTAGGGATGACACAAGGCATTGAGACATTCATCTCTCTTCCATGTTGACCCAAAATCTTTTCCTTTTCCTTTATCTTTATCATTCCATTTGTCTTGTGTTTTCCTTTTGGGGATGACATGAGGTGTCTAGACATTTAGTTCTCTTCCTTATTGACTTGAAGGATTTTTCTTTTCTTTTTTCTCTTTTTGTATCATTCTTCAAGCTCCATGAGTATTTGGGTAATTATGATAGTTCTAGCTCCCTTAAAAACATTGTACCAAGAACACACTGGCCCAAAATCCATGGATCCTTCATGTGTTTGGAGTTTCATTTTGGGGACCCAACTGCTCTTTCCCTTTCATGATGTATCTCTATTTGGAAACATATGACTTGGCATAGGGATTTCCAAATAATCTCGCTTGTCCTCTTTATTATTATCATTTATCATTTTTTACTTTAAAGTAATTACTCACAACATTGTGTTTAACAATTTCTTTAAAGTGGGGGCATACAATGGTATTATTCTTTTGCATTTCATATTTCATTGTGTAGTCTTCTTACTTCATGTTCAATTTTTCTATTACTTTGTGGTGACATCGGGTGTGATGGCCCTCAAGAGTGTGATCTCTCTTAGAATATTGTATTCCTCTTAGTGGCTTGATG
>CM021100.1:916562268-916586214 GCA_007115665.2 Sequoiadendron giganteum
GTATAAATTTGGTCTGGTTGAATGATAATTCAAACATAGGCAGGACTTTCCCATAACCACTTGCTTTTTTATGTGAGTGGATACTGGCCACATGCATATGTGTCTCACCTTGTTGGATACTCACCCAACAAATAGCCTAAAGTTCCATTGCCTCAGAGTGAACATGCATTTTTGGAAAATCAACTTAGATCTAATCTATAGTGTGTGGTACAAATGGTTAAAGCTTGATCCACCCCTTCTTGTTTTTGTTTTTATTTCGCTTTGTGTTTGGCAATGTATTATTGTGCCATGTTATTGCTCATTACATTATTTTTCATGTGTTTTATTTTGTGTCTATGTTGGTTTTCCATAGGATCTTGATCTTTGGGGCTTTTGCAACCTCTTGGACGTTGTCACCCTATCTTACTAGCGGGTGATCCAACAATACTAGTTTACAATTTTCTGCCAAAATACACATTGAACTAATTTTTTTAACTAAATATTCACTTTTGGGCACATATAGCCGCTAAACTATGAGGAATTTGAAGATGATGCAAACTAGTGATTTCTGATATTTTCTCAATAGATTCTAAATAATTTTTTTCAACTTTTTTGGAAACAGATTGCACTTATTTTTCCATCTCCTTCAAAAACTAGTTTTTAGAAATAAACATCATTTTGAAAGAGTGATGTTACAGGCTAATACATATTTTTTTTTGTCAATTCATAACTATGATATCTAGTGCACATAATTGGTTTTATAACATTTCACTCAATATTTTTTTCTTAATTAAGTTTCAAAGTCAAACCAATTACAATTTAAACATGATTTATTGGCTAAATCATAACTTTTTTTGAATGCATCAAAATTCAAAAAAAAAAATTGTTGGATCAGGGACATCAATATCTAGTGCAATGATATATATATATATTTTGGTAATCCACTATTTTTCCACATGTGCAGAATAAAGAGCTTGATTTTCAATGAAAAACCTACATTCACAAGAAATTAAAAAAATAAATATAATAATCAAATTAAATTTATTTGAAATTATACTTTTTGGAAAGCTTATAATAATGACTATATACTTACAAAAACTAAATTTTAAATGAGTTCATTTGATCCTGCAAAAGGTGAATCAAAAGTTGTTTTTTATCAGCATTTTGATAGGTCTAAAGGAGACTTTGTTATAAATGGTTTAAAACTAGTGGGGTTCTATCCAAATGAGTTTGATCTAAGGTGGTTTGATCAAACCTCTCCAATTAAAATCATTTAAATGGAAGTTTTCAAGGCTTAAATAATTATATTTTCTTAAAATATGTGATTTCAACAAACATCAGGATCTCCCAGAAAGTGTAAACCACTATTGTGGGATCAACCTAGCATTTGTATAGTTGGACCCATCTTCATGCATATTTCATCTACTTTAGTGCACGAGTTTGAAACAAGTTTGTTCTCTAACTAAAGTGGGGGATAAATGTAGTGTAGAAAATGTATTTGTTTACATTTCCACACTTGTTTGGGCCCTTGTGAACTAAATGGACTTAATTATGCCTTATTCAAGGTGTTTCAAAGAATTTTCGTACAATTTCACACTAATCTAGGGTTTTTATCAATTAATTGGGCTTCTTTATGAATTATTTGGCCCTATTTTGCATCCAAAAGCCTTAATTAATGCATCTTTCTGAGGATAATCTCAACATCTACAAACATCCAATCATAATTCATGTGTTTTAAGATTGTATGGCCTATATTTATTGATCTCAAACTCATACGCCATGTTGGGCATATGGGTCCCACCTAGGTTTCAAGGCCTCAATTTAGATTTCACATTAAACTAAGCATTTCTTAAAATTTTGTCCCAAACATAGTCTAATGGGACTCATATACCACTTCTGGCATATGAATCTAGCTTAGTTTAAAACTAAATTAAATTAAAATTCTTGGTGGTATTTTATTCTCCTAGATCTGGTGTTAGCTTGTAGCATTTTTATTTCAAGAAATTGGGCACAAACAAGTATAAATACAAGGTTATTTCACAATTTTTTCTCCTAACAAATAATCATGTGGCCTAGCAAGTTGAATAAGCATCATTATAGAAAATTTGAGTTCACAAGAGAATTCAAGAGTTTACAAGATCATTCAAGAGTGATTATCAAGCATTTTGGAGCCATATTCAAGTATCAAGCATCATGTCAAAGTCATCATGCATCATGCTTTCTTTTTAGCTAGTTCATTTGTGATGTAAGTTTTTATGATTCAAGCAATTATTCAAATCAAAATCCACACAATTCAGGCAAGAGTCAAGATCTACAATCATGGTAGCCATTACTTACAAGATTACAACCTTTATTTTGAGGGTTTAGTGAGTTGTAACATTAAATATTTGTTCATTCATCATTCCTTCATTCTATTTCAATTCATTTCAAGGTTTGACTACGAAAATGGGGTTTGACCAGGGAAAAACCCTATCCACTAAAAAAAAAACATTTTCCCCTCTCTTTAGCATGTGATTTGTAGACCTAGGTTGAAGATACATTGAAGAGGAATATTGGAAGAATTTGTCAAGTTGTCAAAGTTGGCACCTTGTTCACAAGATAACTAAAAGACACCTACAAAAAAAATTGAGCATTTTAGATCCAAAAATTAGGATTGGAAGAAAGAGTAGAGATTGAAGAGTAGATTCAAATCTTGATCCTTTGATAAAGCTAAGTGGGATTGATACATGCCACTTCTAGCATACGAGTCCCAGTATATTCAATTTTATAGATTTTAGGAGTTCCAGATTTGTCACTAATAGATTTGTGCTCCTTCTCAGAAACCCTAACATGGGACTAAATTGACCAGCCTCATGTATGAGTCCCAATGTGCATTAATTTCATCATTTTTATAATTTCAAACCTTGTTTCAAGCTTCTATAGGTTTCTAGGTGCACTTCTCTAATTTATCAAATTTCTATTATGTTTTGTATTCATTTCTAGGCCATTTACTTAATGTTTGCAAAGCATTAGATTTTTTCATTAGATCCTCCATGTTACTAGTCTTTCCAAGTCATAGCTTGGTGGTGAGCCCCCTTTTAGTCTTTGATCATAACACTAGGACAACCTTTAGTAGATCATTTTCCTTCTTTCCATCCTTGAATTGAGATATCTAAGGTTTACTTGAGTGAAACTTCAGAGAAATATGATTCCAACCCTAGTGTTCTATCTCGCAAAAGGATAGAACCTCATCATATTTCTAAGGTTTCACTAGATTTGAACATTCTCTAGGTTTATCATTCAATTTTGCATTTAGGTAGTCTTTAATTATTTTTCCTTCTTCAACTTGCACTTTCAGAATGGTGATTGCATCATTTAATTGCTTGAGCTTCTCATTTGTTTCCATGAATATTTCCTTAGATTTCTTGAGTTTTTCCCTCAAATTTTTGATCCACCCATCTACAACCTTAATATTTTATTTCAAATCTCTATTCTCACATTCTATTTTATCTAGATCATCAAGAGTTGATTTGAGTTCTTCTTCCATATCAAATCCACAATCTTCTTCAGTAAACCCTTTAGAGATAATCTCTTCTAGAGGGATAGGATACTTCCCTGTTGTCATGTGTTTAACATCCAAGATGTACCTCAAAGACAAGCCAATAGAAGGAACCAAGCTCTTATACCAATTCTTGAACACCTCGAATAGTGGGATGGGGGTGAATGATCATATTTATTTAAATTCATTAACTCCATTAAAGTAAACATCCATTCAAAACATCACATTAAACTTGTAGTAATATAAATAAACATGTAAAGCATTCACCACATCAAAGAACACAAGAACACAAAATTTACATGGATAACCCTTGAAAGGGAAAAACTATGGTGATGGTTAGCTCACAATATATTATATCTAGTTACAATAGAGATTACAGAATTGTAGACTCACTATCCAAAAAGAAAGAATGGCTCACTATCGGTGGCTCATCACCAAAAATAGAAAAATATAGAGGAAAGGGATGCTCACTACTAATAATGCATCTATAATATGCAGAAGACACAATTCCAATTAAGCTATGAAAATTGATTTAACACAGTTCATACTTCACCACTAGATCTTTCACACTTCACACTACATAAAATTTCACACACACACTCTACTCTCATGCATGTCATCTATTCACAATGAATCAATCTTGCATATATACTGCAACCAACCAAAACATCAATTAGATTGGCCTAATTGCATGAACTATGTACAATATAACCTGTCAGCTTGAAAATTTAACACTCATGACTTGCAAAAAAAACTAAAACATGTACACCTATAAAATAGGTTAGCATGACCTATAATCACTCCCATAAATCTACTCCTTACCTACTTCAACTCTGCATGACCCCAAAATCCTTAGGTTGGTACCAGATAATGGAACTAGTGAAGCAATGACTAAATGAACCATCTTTTCTTTCACAACTCAATATTCAAACCACAAAACCACTTTTCACTTGAATCACACATACTTTTGACATCTATAAACACTTCCTCAAAATTGCATATCATAATATTCATCCATGATGGAATGTGAAGCATTCCAATATGCACTTTGTACCAGTAACATAGTTAATACTCTTTCAACATTATCTTCAATTGTGGATGACATACAACCTTGAAAATTTGGATCTGAGCACCTTTAATACACACCATCAACACTTCAAAACCACATTATAATATATTTCATAGAAGATCAATACAAACCACAAAACTAGATCACTATAACATTGAAATTGCACTCTGAGACTTAGCCAATTATCGACACCATTTTCTCTTCTATGAATCAACACTTCTACATTTCTACAATCTTTGCAATGGGTTGAAATCAATGACAACATCATACATCATCCATGCACCATCATGCTCATGTTACCAAGAGAGTAATCAAGTAGGCTTTGAGGAGCCTCAAAAGAATATACTCTTTCTTAGATAAAGGGTGAGGCGAAGGGCACAATCCTTTTTCTTGTGAAGGAATGTTTTTTTCTTACAAGGGAAAGATACAAATTTTTTAGATAAGGGACGAGGGAATGTAGGAAAAGAAGGAGGTTGGTAACCTAAACCCTATGTGGAAAAGTTTGGTGTAGGACCATAGGAACCTTATTCCTTGTTCCATACACCATAAATTATTTTCCTTGTACCCTTTCTTAGAAATGATTTTGAAACCCAGCCCACAATGTCCCTCCAAATCAGACAGAGGAAACACTATATTACCAATCTTGTCTAGATGAGAAGTATGATCACTTTTTGAAGCAGTAACATTGACATCAGAAGAATTGATTCTTTTGCAACAATGTAGATTCTTTGAAATTACAAGATGAGGGAAGTCAAAATTTTATCGAACTAGTTCTATAAGAATGGAGGCTAAGGAGCCACCATTGTTAGAGGAAGAAGGCATGCCATTATTGAGTGATAGTGCTATGGTTCTATATGGTCTTTATAAGAATTGCGATTTTGATTAAGAGGATGTTGATTGATATCTATGTTTGATGGATTGTATATAAATTTGAACCCTTTATCTACACTTGTCATGTTTCCAAAAGGAAGGATTATTGAATGAAGACTAGGTGAGGTGGTGTAAAGAAGGCTACCAATGATTGCATCCTCTTGCATGGAGATATCTTTACTAGGAGGAGAGATATTGGGAGAGGAACACACATGAGACTCATTATCATTTGAAGAAAGGATACAAAAGGAACAAAAAGAAACATCTACCAATGATTTAAGAAAATAAAACATTTTTATAAAGTAATTAAAAATTAGAAGACACATATGTTGAGGAAAGTATTTTAGGTTCTATATTTTTGTAACAAAAAAATATTCTCAAATGCTTTAATTTATAAATTAAATATGCTAAAATTTACGGCTTTAGAGCTGGTATAGGTGTGTTAGTGTCTAGAGATCCTTGACAATGAAAACCCAAATCCAAACTCTGACAATTTGCAAACAAACAACTTGCCCTAATTTGATGATGAAAGGTACATGAATGTTTGAACTATGGTTTTTAAGCCTTGAGATCACAAATCCATTGCAATCAACTTTAAACCTGTAGCATGCAAGAAGGACAAGGGGAAAACAATTCTGCTATATAGAGGATTTTTTCGGTAAAATATCGTTTTGATGTTTCCACCTTCATAAACGACTAAAACTTCCTCATCCATTTAAAATATATTTTTTAACCAAAACAGCGAATGCTATAAAATCGAAGGGTAGAAATTCCTACTGCTAAAATGGACTAAAACTTGAATTATGTGTATTTAACTTATAAAATAAGATTGTTTCTATATTGATATCGTCACAAATCTCATTCTGCCTGTGTTTCTACCAAACATTTGATTCTCCAGCATGCGAGATTCTTTTAGTCAAAGATGGGAATGTGAACAACCATGGAAAGCCACAAATAATCTCCACAAATTTCGTGTACTAACAGTCTTTCTGAAATATTGATTTATAGGCTACTGACTCAGTCTTTTCAATTTTCTGCCTACCTCCCATTATTATTAATTGAATTGGCTATAAAAATCGATGTGAAATTGATGTTCGAAATGAATATTCAAATATTGCTACTGACATATTCCGCCGAGATTTAAGCTGAGATACAAATCAACGTCAAAAATGTACTTCTCTAAGGAAATTTGGATTCCTTTTCCACCAACTATAAAAATCTCCAAAATACATCACACTCTCGACAGTTCTCAATTACATCAAAAAATTGTATCATGTAAATAATTCTAAATAGTGTCCAAAATATTGTTGATGAGTGGTTGTCATATGTAAGTTTTCAAATGTTCTGAACTTCAACAACAATTGCAGTCTGGATGCTTTTTGAAATTAAAAGAGAAATCTATGGGAAAACAACGGTAAAAATGTAATGGGGGCATCTAGCAAATTCATCGCCAGCAATTCATGGAAGGAAAATTCATGGTCAGCAATTCACTGCTATGGAAAATTCAGGGACGGAAATTCACAGTCAAGTAAAATTCACTGTCAACAATTCACAAAGTTTTTGAAATATATATTAAAAAATATTGATGAATTTTCCAAATTCAAATGTATTCGATTGTAAAGTTGGAAAGGGTATTTTCAATATGTTTTTATTTGTTTGAATTTTAAGTTTTCTTTTCCAAATAAAATGATATAATATCATTTATTTTTATGTGATACTTAATATTTAAATTTAGTTTTTATCAAATTTGATTTTATATTTTATGGATGTAAATCTAATATTTACATTTCTATTTTTTGTTTGGATTTAATTTTCTAGTAATTATCTTAATATCGATTTAATGTCAAAGCTTTAAACATAAATTCTTATTATTAAGATAAAATTTATGCTATGCTCAAGCAAGCTTAATGCCTTAATCCCAATTGGCTATTTGTCAATATATTACATATTCAAATTTAACTGTTAGAGTATTATATAAAATTATAAAAAATCCACAAAATTTAATAATCATAAGAGATTAAGTGAGAGGGTACTTATAAATAATATAGTCATTACAAAAACATATCCAATAGCATAGCATCAACATCTACATTCATATGAATAATTATATGAATTTTACAATCTACTTTGTATGTCCACAAACTTGTTAAACTCATTGAATCAAGCAAGGGCTTGATCGAGGCATATGGTGGGAAGTTAGTCTCATTGCCCTTGTATCATAGGAATTTATATATTGTTTAATAGTACAATCCCATCCAAAATTATTGGCAGTGAATTCAATTTTTCAAAAACCTAGATATATGCACAAAGCTACATTTGCATCTTTCAAGTTGCATGACAAGTTCAATTAGAGTCAAATTATCAATTAGGTTATTGCATTTTCCATTAGAGTGTATGAATAGTGTGATTTTGAAACTAGATTGTGCTAAGTTGAATAACATAATAAATCAAATTATCAATTAGGTTATTGCATTTTCCATTGGAGTGTATGGATAATGTGATTTTGAAACTAGATTGTGCTAAGTTGAATAACATAATAAAGCTTCTAACAATACTTTCCTTTAATATCATTTATTTATATTGATTGTTTCTAAATTTCACTAGTTAATTTATGATCCTAGATAATTATAAAAAGTGCTAGTTTTATTTCATTTTATTTTTTGTGAACCCATTCTATCGTATACCCCTACGGTTTGGTCTTAGTATTCAATCCTTCAAATTTCTATTCATGTTATATGCAAGTTATGTTTGTTATGGTTTTGATCCATCTACGTATATTCCCTATGGTTGTATACCTACCATGGATGCATTTTCCTCTTACCTATACAAGCTCTCTTCTTATGCCTCTATGATATATGATGATTTTTTGTAGCGTACTATTGTGACGTATCTCTTCTTTTCACCATACACTTATTTTACATTCTAGGGATGGTTTGTGTGATAATGATGTTCAAATGATTACTCCTATCTTCTTCTTTTTTTGATGAATATGCAAATATCTATATTCATGTTAAGTGATGATATTCCATTTTCCTTGGGTTCATGTGCTTTTCATAATTCATCTTACAACGAGACTATGCAAATGAATATGTATAATTATCTTTATGCGTGATGATATTCCCTTAACATCTCACATTGGCACCAACAATATTCTTGACTATTCATTACTTTTTGATACATTGCAGACCTTATTACTCTTAGTGAGGAATTCATGCATTACAAATTTTATGATATAAATAATTTATATCTTTACATTTTGATTCATTATTACATTTATAGTTTGATCATATTGATAATGATATAATTTTGATCAATGAATTTATAATCACTTTAATTAATGAATCTTTGAAATTTATTAATTCAGAAAATATTCTTTATATTGCATTGACTAAGTAGGCACATGGTTATGTTGATAATTTTATTTTCATAATGACTAAGTATAGTACTTGGACTTCTCTATATTTCTTCTCATTCAATATAGTTATATTTTTTTCAATCCCCTTCATTTAATATCCATTTTTTTATAGTACATGCTTTTCTATATGACTTTCTATAAAAACAATTGACTCTTCCTATGAATCCATTAGTCATTCATTATCCCAATATAGAAAGAAAAAATCTTCTTTTCCTACATCCACTAAACCTCTTGAATTTCATATTATATTTGATCCATCTTGGTCCAAATACTTTGTTTAAATACTTAATCTAGTTTTTATGTATTTATACATAGTTATTATAGAATTTAATGAGGGTTGAAAGATAATTTATTTTGGTGTAAGCACCAGTATTTTACCTATCTAGTTCACTAATAGGTCCTATTTATATGTTAATTTTACTTAGGTCCTTAGAATGTTTCTATCAGTCATAGGTGTCATGCTATCTAATTTTACCATACCATTTAATACTTGTGTCCCAAGTCATTTAATATTTTTTGAGTTAGTTTTCTCATTGCACAAGAATAAGAAACATGTCATGATATTGTGTAATCCTATCTCACAACCTTGTCTCTATAACTAAGGAATCTTATGTATATTTTATGTTCAATCAATCAATATTTTATCCTTAATCATAGAAAGCTATTATTTTCATTTCTCTCTTCTGGAAGATATTTTGGTTCGATAGCTAATCATGGTGTGATGGTGATTAATGTAAAAAATGGACATAAAATTTCACTCTTTCTCCAACCAATCATTCAAGAATGTCCTAGGAGTCATCATTGGATTGACCATTAAGCTCACAAGGTGAGTTAATTCTTAATGAGGAGGATCTATGAGGGGGTTCTTAAAGCTTTTATGGTTTCACCACAAAGAAAATGCTTGGAAAATTCAAATAAATATTCAACTCACAAAACCTAGTTATGCAATCTAAACGAGAGATGCAAATGATGAAATTATGCAATAGGGAGTTAGGATATGTGTATTTGGGAAGTGTACAAATGTGAGAAGGATTTTGAAAATGAAAAGAAGCTATCAAAATATGCTATGGAGGACAAAGACTCCCTTATTGTTGTCTTAGTCCTGCTATTTTTTTTAGGGCAGACGCGAAATTTTTGAATGTCAAAATCAAATCTGGAAGAATTTTTGAAAAATGTCCTCAGGAGGACTAAGACATCCTAAGTGTTGAATTAGTCCCATCTGGAATTTCTACAAACTTTTGAATTTGGTCATGAGAATTTATTTCTACTATACCTTCTTCTTCAATCTCAGGTTATGAAACTTCTGAACCTAGCTTGTAAGTGAGTTTCCTTGAAGATGACAACAAGTTGCAGTACAACTTTGCAAATTGTTACTTTTTAGTTCAAATGATCTTCAAGTCTTCAACCTAAATTTGTAATCACAAACATGCAAGAGAGGAAAAACTTGTTGATTGTTAGTGAATGGGGGTTTACCTTGGTCAAACCCCTTGTTGGTAATTAAACCTTGAAATGAAATGAAATAATGAAGGGAAATGATGAATGAATAACATGCAATACTATATCTCACCAAACCCTTGATATAAAGTCTACAAACTTGTGTGAAATTCCTACAATGGATAAAGATCCTGAATCAAAGGGATTCTTGATAGATATGGACTTGAATTGCTTGCTTGAATGAAAGCCATACATCACAAATGTTAGTACAAAAATACACACGATGCAAGAAGATCTTTGATCTAATTCTTGAATCTTGATGATGGCTCCAAAAGTTTGATTTACTACTCTTGAATTCTCCTTTGATTCTCTCTTGAAATTGCTAGAATGCTTGGATATTTTGTTAGGAGAAAATGAGAGGAGGAACCTTGTATTTATACTTATCTATGCTTGATATCTTGAAATTACACCATACCAAGCTGACATATTAATTCATTAATTAAAGGAGGCTAAATCCTACCAAAATTTGAAATTGAATCCTAAAAATACCTCAAGGGGGACTAAGACTCCCTAGGTGACGTCTTAGTCCCGAGGCATGAAACTCGGGGCACAAACTCCACAAAGGGACCTATTTAAGATGCACCAAAATCAAGGTCTCAAGACCTTTGGGGAACAAAGATTCCATAGGTGGCATCTTTGTCCTAACCCAAAAATCAGGGACACTCAAGTAGAATCATCAAATTATCATTTATGCAGGAGAATGTCGGGATTAGCCAAAAAAAATATAATTCATAAGGATTTTCGATGCAAAATAGGAATGATTAAGACATAAATGAGGATAAATAAATCAAGGCAAACCCAAAAAATTATGAAAGTGCAAGGGTATGTGTTTTACTACACTATGTTTAGCCCCCACTTTAGTGAGAGGATGAGCTTGCTTCAAACTCATACTAAAGTAGCCAACCACACAGTCAAGAGGGGTTCAAATGTGAAAATTATAGTAAGATAGGATGACAATGACCAAGAGGGTGGCCAAGCCCCCAAGATCAAGATACTATGAAAAACCAACATAGGCACAAAGGAACACGCTTGCAGATTATATATGCAGCCATAACAAGATTGCCAACATAAACAATCAAGGATAAGAAAACAGAAATGGGAAAGGAAAACATGTAACAAATCAAGCTTTGACTGGCCATCCAATGCAGTGGATTAGGTCTATGTTGTTTGTACAAAAGGGTTTACAAGTGGAATGTTTTGTCCATTATGCAAACAAAATGCATTCTCACAAGGGCTAGTTAAGCTAGTTGTTAACTAGGTGAGCCCTAGAAAGTCCATATCAACGTTATACCCCCATGACTATGATAATGAAAAAAAGAAAGTGTACACTAACAAGGGATGGAGAAGCCGGGTGTTCATTAAGTGAGCCCCAATAATCCATATCAAATCCATACCTCCATGAATTTAATAAGGTACAAAACTGCATGCTTACAAGGGCTAGTGAAGCTATATGTTCACTAGGTGAGTCATAGGAAACCATATCAAAGCCATACGTCCATGACTTTAATAAGCTACAAAAAAAATAAAACAATAAAGAGGGATGTTCAAAGGGGATTTTTTTAGTTAATGTGAGGTCATGATCTTAGGGGTCATCATACTTAACATCTCTGAAAGAGGATAAATACAAGGTGTCATCCTAGGGAACATCATACCTAATGTTTCCAAGAGAGGACAAGTGCAAAAGGTCTCATCTTATTTCCAAGAGAGGAGAAGTGCAAGGTCATATCTTAGGGAACATTGTGCATAATGTCTCCAAGAGAGGACAAGGAAATATCATGCTCTCGGAGGAAGTCAAATGCAATGACATCACCAAGAGAAGGATACATTGAAAGATGAAAGGAAATCACACAAGGAACATGTAAAAAAATTGCAAATGAAATCATGCAAAAATAATGCCAATGCATTCCACCACTTAAAATAAATTTCTAACACCATGTTGTGAGAAATTAATTTAAAGTAGCCAAAATGGAAAGGAAAAGAGGGTTTCCCCCTAGAAACACATAAGGGATCTATAGATTCAGGGTCGGTATTTGTCTTTGTTGCAATGATATTACAAAGCTCAAAATTATCACCA
Source organism: Sequoiadendron giganteum (assembly GCA_007115665.2). Taxonomy (NCBI): domain Eukaryota; kingdom Viridiplantae; phylum Streptophyta; class Pinopsida; order Cupressales; family Cupressaceae; genus Sequoiadendron; species Sequoiadendron giganteum. The sequence continues at coordinate 916,574,708 of CM021100.1, forward strand.
TTCCCCAAATACACATAGAACTAGAAGAATGACACAAAGAGATCGAGAATAAAATGAAAAAAAATTTGGGTAAACATGGATGAGACATAGGGTGTCTTGACACATTACGCTATCCCCAAAAGGAAAACACAGGACCAAACATGAAACTAAAAGAAAATTAAAGAGGAAAAATGTTTATGACACATAGAAGAATGAAGGTGAAAATAGAGGAATGTGCATAAAGAGATAAAAAAAAATAAAAATATGATGGGATATCAAATTACACAAATGAAAGGGAATGTGCAAGATCATCATGGAAAAAATAGGCCCTTAAGTGGCAATAAAATTCAGAAAAATCAGAGTTAGGAAACTTGACATCAAAATTTGAATAAGTTAACTATATTATTTCAAAAATATGTAAGAACAAAATCTATTTCAAATTGAATTTAGTTTCTAAACTACTAGATTTATTTTTATTTAAAAAATATATATTTGGTGAAAATTTGAAATTTCAATGTAGTAGTACTTAAATTTCAGGGAAAAAATAAGAAGTAGGTGTCTGTCTAACCACCCTAACCATAGTAAAATAATTATTATTTTTCATAATATTTTAGGTATAAGTATAAGACTCATTTCCCGATGCGATGCATTTTTTTTGTAATTTTTTTCCAAGTAAATAATTAATTATGATTTTTTTATTACAACTTTTAAAAAATAAAAAAACTCATACGTCTAACTACCTTATCTTGGTCAAAACTTTGTGATATTCAATTATTATTTTTTAATCCTATAGTATGTGAAGCATAGAATTTGACACATGTTTCAGATTCAAAAAATGTGATACCCTTTGAAAGCTATAGATGTTTTTCAATCAGCCTATCGATCAGGACTTTAGTCATAATTCAAATAGAAAATGAATAATAATTATTTATTAAATTCAAAGTAAAGCATGATTTATATTGGTGGAAATCTAATAATCTCCTTTAAAAAAACTTTTCATTTCAACAATTTTGGGTAAAAAAGAAGTTGTAAGCCACATGGGCTATCATATCACTTACATATCGCCACTTTTTGGCCCATCATGATCCTGCACATACCTGCAATCAAAAGTGAAAAGACCAGTAAAGAACATGAGATTCAAGCATCTATCAGGTCATCCACATCAAAGTTTTATTTCGTATATGTGAAATGCAGATCACTAGAAAGAAGGACAACATCAAGTGTTGTAATAGGAGAATCACTAGGTTCAACATGGGGTGCATCACTCGGTTTAGGAGGATCATAATGGTTGTTATCATTTAAGTTCATGGAAGATGAAAATAAAAAATTCAACTCATTATGCATTTGATCATCAATTTTATCTATATCTTCATCATCAGCCAAGCTAACCACAATAGGAGGATGAATGATAATATCCATAGAAGGTGTTTGTTTGTGTTGTGTTGCAAACATACAATCTATTTTGTTAAATATCGAATATACTGAGAGGGGGGTGAATCACTATATTCTTAAAATTATTGAACAAATATCATCGAATTAATCCAAAGCATATTGTAATTAAGATAAGAAAAAACATCAATAGAACATGAACACAAAACACAAGAGACACTAGGATTTTTACATGGAAAACCTAGAAAGGGAAAAACCACGGTGAGGATTAACCCACAATATAGTATAATTGGTTATAAGATATTACAAAAGGGGTGGCTCACTGCTAGGACTCATTATCCAAAATAGGAGGCTCACTACCTATAGAAATGAAGTGACAAAATGGCTAACTACCAGAATTGAACTAATGAAAGTACACCTCAAAGTGCAACTTCAATTCCTTTGTAGCTCAAGAAATTCACATGCCAGAATATCTCCCTTCACTCTTTTCACTTCCAAAAATAATCTACTAATATATGCATACACCAACTCTTCTATTCATCTTTTCAAAAAAATCTTGTATATATAGATCCAATTGTCCATAGATAACAATCAGGTCAGCTTCATAAATCTTCTGAACAATAATTCAAGCATGTGACACGTGACAACAAGTCGGCATGGATTACACAAAAAAATTTAATCCCTTACATCTTCAACTGTCTGATAGGTCGGCCAACAATAGACCTAATAACAAAAATATAATAAAAAAAATGATACCAATGATGACCACAAGAATTTATATGCATGAATTCCTTTGCATGCATGTATTTATCAATCACAGACCATTTCCAAAAAAATTGAAGTAGCAATTATTTACCAAAGGGGAATCTAGAGAAAAATACTCGAGGATGATCCTACATTACCCATTGAAAATACTAGATTAATATGACTTTGAGTCTTTCATATGAAGCTCATATATGATGGTGACATCAATGAAAACAAAAACTATATAAAGAAATGTGATCTTCTTCATTCTTCCAACAATCTCCCCCTTTGTCATTCATGGCAACATGTGCCAAAAGAATTTACATACATCCTATGTACAAAACATACTCTATTTCTCTTTCCACTCTCCCCCTTTGACATCAAGGACAAAGGTTGATCAAAAAACATGAAAGATATGTACATAGGGCCTGTAATGTACAACACAAAGAATCAAACTACTAAACTCCCCTTGAGGATTTTATCCCAAGCAATGTAAAAACATAGAGGAGGGAGCACTTTGTAATTCCTGAAGAATGCATTGTCAAGTCAGGGTATGTGCAGGATCATCATGGAAAAAACAAGCCCTTAAGTGGCGATGAAAATTTAAAAATACAGAGTTCGACAACTTGACGTAAAAATTTGAATAAGTTATTTATATTATTTCAAAAATATGTAAGAATATAATTTTTAGAAAATTGAATGTAGTTTCTAAACTACTAGGTTTATTTTTATCATCAGCCACATGGGCCATCATATCACTTACATATTGCCACTTTTTGGCCCATCATGATCCTACACATACCCACCACTTTCCCATTCTCCCAAATTTTCTTAGCAAATACCAAAACATTTTTCAAAGGTTCTAAAGAAATAAAAATTTATTTAGTTTCATCTAGAGTGTCCAGAGTTAGATTGATCTTATCCAAATTTTCAGCATTAGCTAAAGTATTCGCTACCAGAGCATACTCCATCCTTACATTATCACCAAGCAAGCTAAATTTTTTTACTATCCCTTCCTTTTGCTTCTATATCATCAAATATTTTTCTCTGTGCATAGAAATAGCATTCCAATTTGATCTATCTCTTCCCATGGATGCATTGTAGGTATTGGAGACAACGATCAACTGGGACTCAATGGATTCCATGAAATAGTTTATCCTTTGAGTGGTATCAGGCCACCTTCTACAATAAGAAAACATAAAGTTAGATTCTGATTCACAAGACTTTATAGATTCAAAGCTCTTCTTTACATTTGTATGTGCTAAGGAACATTTTTCATGAAGGATCAATAGCCTTTTCTCATTCAATTTATCTTCCATTTCCTATTTTGTTTTCTCAACAATTCCTATGGCATGCTCCTTGAAGGAGTCCAACAGAAGCTTCAAGTTCTCGACCAAAGTGATAGATTTATCTACATATGTATCATGTGTGATATCTTGCAAAGCCTTAATAACATAATCAATGAGCTCAATTCCCTTTTGATTCATTTCTAAGATTTATCTTCTATCTAATTCATGAAATACATCACCTAATACCATTTTATGTATAGAAAAAATCTTGCTCATATTCGCATAACCTTGATTCATTGGAAGTTGTAGAAGTTCCAATGACATTATCAGTTGGAATATGATCTTAGACAATAGTCCCTTTAAAACATCATCACTAGAGGAAGATTCTCCAGTGGGCTTTTGTGAGTCTACAACCTATTGGGATACTTCTTCATTCTTTCTAGTAGTATCATTTGATTCCTTATTTATGTCTTCTTCTTCCTCTCCATTCTTTTTTTTTATCTCCTTTTCTTCTATCTTTTCTTCTTTTATCTTTTCTTCTTCTATTTTCCCTTCTTCCTTTTCTTCTCCTTCTTATTCTTTAGGGTGTACTAGAGGGATAACATCAAGAACTTCTATTTCAACATTTTCTTCAACCTATTTTTGATTTTTTTGATTCTCATTAATAGCATTGATTTATGGTAGAAAATTTGTACTACCTATTTCCAGAAGGGTACTGGTGGCATTCATTTCTTGAGGTAGGGTTTCTTCAGCAACACCAGAAGAAGTTTCCTCCATAACATTCATAGAAGTTTATTTTCTAGATTTAGGTGTCAAACTGGATGCACCAATCCTTCCATACTTTACTGTAGTCCTCTTGATAGTACTTGTTCTTTTCTTCCTTATTCTTTTCATTTCCTTCTTGTCTTATGAGATCAAAATATTAACTTTTCTCTTTACCCAAAACATATTAGGAAAAATCTAGTTCAAAGTTTCTAGATCACTTGGAGATAGAGAGGATGCAATTTCTTTATATGCTCTGTTTCTTATTTTCTCTTCCAACTCAACTACCTCTACTCTTCTCTCCATCAATATTTCCTATAATTTTCTAGTTACATCACTCTTACGGTTGTCCCATTTAGCTTCCAAAATGATGATATATTTGATGATGACCATTATTATTGTTTCCTTATCATCTTCTCCTACTAAATCATACACTTCTGGTATGGATTTCACCATGTTTTCTTGATTTACCAAATTATTCACAAAAAAAATCCAATTTGAGAGGGGAACTTGGAGGTCTTACCAAAGAGGCATTATGTTCTTCCTGGTCCAATGAAACTTAAATTTTGTAACTTTTTCCTTCTTTGCATCACTAACATTATGTTCATCAACATCCTTTAAGGATGACACATAGTGAACTTTCTTCGAACCAACACTGGTTTCTTGCAATGCACCTTCATCAGAGGAAACACTCACCCTTCTCTTCCTTGTTAGTCTTGTAGTTGGATCTTCATCCTCTTCCTCCTAGTCATTAGTAATGCTCATATTAATCTCCCTATTATCCTTTCCTTTTATTCATTTCACAAGGGCTACTAGAGGAGCACCTTTTCTCTTTCCTGATCTAGTAGTAGGTCTAGAAGGGGTCAGGCCTTTTCCTTTGTCTGTGGTGTTGGGCTCAATATTTATTAAGGCTGGTCCAGAAGCTAGTTTTGAAGGAGGGATCCTACTGAATTTCCTTACACTAGGTGATTCTTCATACTTTTTTCCTCCAATGACTCTTCCTAGAGCTATCTCTTCATCTGTAAAACCCTATTTTTTGAGCATTTCAATCACATGTTTCTTCCTTGTAGCTTTTTTGTGCTCCAAAAAAACTTCCATGAATTTCCATGCATATGTTCCAATCCAAGGTTCATTTGGATCATTTGGACTCTTCAATAAGAGCTGCACATAACCTTCAACATCATCTTTTGAGATCCCATAACCTAGAGGTTGAATCTAGATGGTGTGAGGTTCAACCGCTTCTACCATACACTCATTAGAAGATACATAAAATATGATCTCATTTTTTATATTTTTCAACAATCTTCCTTGGGATTTTGTCTGTATCATTCATATTTTTCTTAAATACCAAAAGAATGTTGTCACATCACCCAACATACGCATGTGATCGAATATCTGATGTGCAATTGGTGAGGATGGGTCCCAATACACAGTTTCAAATTTTCCTCAAAAGAATTTTGAGAAAATAGAATAACAAAAAAACAATCAGAGAACTGAACATGAAAGGGTACTTCTTCTCCTTTGGAATTCTTAGATTATCAAGTAGTTATTGTCAGAGGAGCACACATAGGTCATAATTTTCATCATTTTAAGTCATATCAAGACCAATATAAGTTGTCGTGGCAGACACAAAATTTTCTCTTTTGTGAAGTAGATTTTATGACCAATCATTATAGATGCATACTTCATGGCCAAATTAGTGAAATACGTTCTTTCGCAAGAGACCGAGCATATTATAGGTTGCATCAGTGGTATTCATTACCACTTCATTTTTCACTACTTTTAGCACGGGTATTGGTTGGGTGTCACAAATTCCGGTGATGGATTTGATTGCTTCCTTAGATATCAAGTGCAGCTCATGGGTTCATAAGAACTGATCATGCAATTTGATGAGGACTAGTTTTACATAATGATCATCTAGTGCGAAACAGAAATTTGGGAAGTTATTCCAATAGTCAAAATTATTTGTCACAAGATTCAAATACTCAGGTTTTAGCAAGAAATCATCTCTAGTGAGTTCATTTATCCACATATCAATCAATTTGGTATGATTGAATTCCTCTATATTAACCCTAATGTACATTCTTGTATCCTCTGTTGGCATGAAACCATGAGGAATCAAAGAGAAAACACCCATAGGGTCATCCTCGAAAACATTCATCGAGTACTTCTTGTAGGATTGTCTAGGTATTTTTATTGTATTTATGACTACAAGAGTTACCATTGTCTATATACCAAGATTTCAAAGGATTCAAGAAATAATTTTCACAAGCTCACAACAACATAAAAACAAAAAAATACCTTTTTCTTCACAAATAGCAGAAACTACATGGTTTGTACCAATCGCAGCTCAATTCACTCCAAATCGATCCAAGTCATTATATTTTCCTCTTTTGAATGCACAATTGATCGAAATTCGTTTATGATTTTTATTTATAGGTTAATGTGATGCCCTAATTTGCATTTAATGCCCTTGAAATTTGAAAAGCTTACAAACTTCTTCAACTATGCTAAAAAACCTTAATATTCTTAGCAAGCAAGCACACATGCATCTTTTCTTCTGAATTCTTTTCCAAAACCTCTACAGGTACTTATTTCTTACAACCTCACTTCGTTCCAAGGACTGACATGCTCAAAATTAGGGGGCTCAAATTATTTTCTACTAAAACTCCCCCTAAGACCATGCTAGGTCTAGTGCCCAAAGGAATCATCTACATCAGATGAGGGTACAGACACATCAGGAGTCCCCAAATCTTCTTTATTTTTCCATATCTTACTCATTTCCTTCTTAACTTATTCTTTGTTAACTTTCTTCACATGTTCATTCTTCTATACCGAAGAAAATTGTTTTCCCTTTTTACTTCTACATACCTTTTAGATATGTCCTAGTCTGTTGCAATTGTAAAAAATAATGTATTTATTTGATTTGATTGACTTCCATTAAACCTTGTTCTACACTAATTCGCTTTATGCGAATATTTATTTCATGTATAGAAATAACCAACAAAGGATTGATTCATTCTTCCTCCATTAAACTAGCTCATCATCTCAGTTATGCATTCACTAGCTCTGTGTCCAAACTTATTATAGGCATAGTATTTTCTAGGAAAAATAACCATAGAACTAATTCATCCTACGTTTGCATTCATTTTCCTTATGTCCAAACTTGTTACATGAAAAGCAAGTGTCATTTAAAGATGGGTACCTTTGTGCATTTGGTTGTTTGACAAGTGATTTCCTTCCTGGATTTTTTTTTTGCTTCCCTTTATCTTGAGACTTTTGATCATTTACCATTTTTGATCTTTCACTTTCTTCTAATCCCAATCCTCCTTTGTCTTTAGAGGGTGTATTTCCTACAATTAGTTCATCAAGCTTGGTAGAGATTTTTTTGAAACTATCTTCACAGGATTTTTCTTTTTCTAGTTCTGCTCTCAGATTTACCACTTCTTCTTCAAGCCTAGAATATTCATCAGACTTGTTCTTTATTTATGAATTCAAACACTTTTCAATCATCTTTTTTTCTTCCACTTGCAACTTTAGTCTGGTAACATATTTGTTTTCTTGTTTCAATTGGTCGTTGACTTCTCTATTTCTCTCTTTGAATTTCTTTATTTACTCCTTCAATTTCTAGATGCTTTCATTTGATTCATCAATATTTTCTTTCAAGTCTCTCTTCTAATTTTCAGCTTTGTAAAGATCATCAAGAGCAATCCAGAGTTATGCATTATCCTCCATTTTTTCAATCTCCAAGATCTCCCTCAAGTTGTGAGACTTCTCTAGAGGAACGACGCTCTGATACCAATTTTTAAATATTTAATATACTAAGAGGGGGGGGGTGAATTGGTATATTCTTAAACTTATTGAGCAAATAACATCCAATCAATCCAAAGCATATGGTAATTAAGATAAGAAGAAGCATAAAAAAAACATGAAGCACAAAACACAAGAGACACCAAGATTTTTACGTGGAAAACCCAGAATGGGAAAAACCATGATTAGGATTAACTCACAATATAGTATAACCGGTTATAAGATATTACAAAAGGGGTGTCTCACTTCCATGACTCACTATCCAAAATGGTAGGCTCACTACCTACAGAAATGAAGCAACAAAATGGCTAACTACCAAAATTGAAATGATGAAAGTACACCTCAAAGTGCAAATTCAATTCCTTTGTAGGTCAATAAATTCACATGCTAGTAGATCTCCCTTCACTCTTTTTGCTTCCACAAATAATCTACTAATATATGAATACACCAACTCTTATGTTCATATTTTCAAAAACATCTTGTATATATATCTGATTATCCATAGATAGTAATTAGGTTGGATTTATAAATCTTCTCAACAATAATTCAAGCATGTGGCACATGACAACAAGTTGACATGGATTACACAAACACAATTTAATCCATTACATATTTAATTGCTTGATAGGTTGGTCAGCAATAGACCAAATTTAGCAAAAATGTAATCAGCAAAATGACACTGATCATGACCATGAGCATCTATACACATGAGTTCCTATCCATACATGCATTTATCAATCATAGGTCCCATTTCCAAAAAATTGAAGTAGAAACTATTTACCAAAGGGGAATCCATAGAAAATTATCAGAGGATGATCCTACATTACCAGTTCAGAATACCAGATTAATATGACTTTGATTCTTGCAGTTGCACAACTCATATATCATGGTGACATCAATGACAACAAAAACTATATCAAGAGATGTGATCTTCGTCATTCTTCCAACATATTTGTTTTGGTAATGGATGATAATCATCATTTATTGCTTTTGTCAAATTCAGATCTTGATTTTCAATGTTATTCTTTTCATTCATATTTTGAGCAATAGCACGATGTCTACACCTATGCTCTCTAGCATTTTAGTTTCTTTTATTACAATTTTCAAGTTGCATTTGTGTAGGACTAGATTTTTCAACCATAGGTTACTTTTCTTCTTGTGAGGGATGAATGGATGAAACCATGGAATTTTGTTCAACCACTTTCTCTTTTGCTTTATAAAAAATTTTAGGAGGTGGATTAGGGCTTGTATGGTTTTCTCTAGGCCCTTTATAGGAAATAGGCAAAGGATTTTCGATGCATAGGTCTTGATTTTTTGGAAGGGATTTAGGCTCAATGTTGTTTTCTTTAGGTAGTACAAGTTCAAGAATGGGTGGAGGTTTGATCATAGGTGGAGGAAGATTTTCAAGGGGTAGATTGGCTATGGGAATGTGCAGGATCTTCATGGAAAAAACAAGCCCTTAAGTGGCAATAAAATTCAAGAAAATCAGAGTTAAGAAAATTGATGTAAATATTTGAATAAGTTAACTATATTATTTAAAAAATATGTAAGAATAGAATCTATTGCAAATTGAATGTATTTTATAGATTAATAGGTTTATTTTGATTTAAAAAAAATATATTTGGTGAAAATTTGAAATTTCAATGCAGTAGTACTCAAATTTCAAGGAAAAAATAAGAAGTAGGTCTTTGTCTGACCACCCTAACCACAATAAAATGATAATATTTTAGATATAATTATAAGACTCATGTCCTGATGTGATGCATATTTTTTAATAATTTGTTTCCAAGTAAATAATTAATTATGACTTTTTTTATTACAAATTTTTAAAAATATAAAAACTCATACGTCTGACCACCTTATCTTGCTCAAAATTTCATGAAATTCAATTATCTTTTTTTTAATCCTATAGTCTATGAAGAATAGAATGTTATGCATGTTTCAAATTAAAAAAATGCGATACCTTTTGAAGCCTATAGATGTTTTTCAATCAGCCTATCAATCAAGACTTTAGTCATAATTCAAATAGAAAATGAATAATAATAATTTATATTGGTGGAAAGCTAAGAATCTCCTTTAAAAACCCTTTTCATTTCATTAATTTTGGGTTAAAAAAAAATTGTCACCACATGGGCCATCATATCACTTATATATTGCCACTTTTTGGCCCATCATGATCCTGCACATACCCCTATGGATTTTTCTTTGAATCTTTGGTAGGATAGGAAAAGGAAGTTCTCACAGGGTCTTATAGCTTCCATTGGTTCAGGCCAAAAATAATCTAAGGAGAAAATTCCATGGGAAGATGCAATTCTACAACCATTATGGTTTACAGTTAATATTTCAATGTCGACTGGAAACTTTAAGCACTTATGGATAAAAGATGGGACCATATTCATCCAAAGAGAGGCCATTTTAGCCTAACTTTAAATGAAATTGGTACAAATTAGATATGATAGAATATGATAGAGAATGATACATTTAATTTCTTTGATCCCACCTCTAAAGGGAGTATGATCAAGCCCATCGTAGCGCAAGCGAAACCATCATGTGTTTTAATCCCTTGTTTTTTTTTATCATATCTATCTTGAGTAAGTTCATGAACATATAAAAGTTCTTATGTGATCACATTCTCTCCATAGATGAGATCAACTAAAATCCCAAGTGTGGGCTTTTCATTCATTCTTTCAGCTATGTAAAGAGGATCATCAGCTTCATTTTTTATTGTTTCTTCCAAAGAGAAAATAATGTTAATGGGTTGTTGTTTACAAGGCTCGATGTCAATCTCTCCTATAATTGTATTAATATGAATTTTTTCATTAGTATCCTTAGGAATTTGTTCATCATCATCCATAGGACTTTTCTCATTAGTGCTCATAATCTATGTCAACATTCATCACATTAGGCTTAGTTGCACTAGCCTTAACAAATGAAATATTTTGGTTGGGCATGGGATTGTTGAAGATTTGCAAGTTTTAGTTGGGAGGAGCTAAAAAATTATTACCTTTGTCATTCACACCTCCAATTAGGATATTATTAGAATCAAGGAGAACTTGCACAATATGTTTAAAATTCTTGTAATTTTTTGTATCATGTCCTTTTTGTTTGTGATAAGCACAATAGGCATTGCATCTAAAGCTTAGAGGTAACGTCTTGCTAGGGTCAAGGGGTCAAACGAGAGGTAAGGTAAGATTTTTTTATTTTAAGAATTTGTGTCATAATGTGAAGTGTATTGAGTAAGGGTGTATATTGTCTTTGTGGATCTCCAAAGATATAAGGATTACTCTTCCTTATAGCAGCTACTTGGGTATCAACTATTTGGCTAGGTTGAGGTGAAATTTATTTGAAGGGAACTTTAATTTTATTTTTTGAAAGGTTGGTAGGTGCTTGGTAGGTGCTTTGGTTTTAAGCTTTGAAATTTTTAGGATGGGTAGAGGTGGTTTTTAGTTCACTACCACCTACATAATTTTGATAATCTTGAAGGGTAGTGCATAAAGGCATGAAGGAAGGGAATTTCATCATGGTGAGCGTGTC